>PVJI01003901.1:0-116331 GCA_004026765.1 Micronycteris hirsuta | reverse complement strand
CTCCGGGTAGAAATATCAGAGACTTACCACTCCTGAAAAGTAAGAATTAAAGTGCTCAGGAACCGAGTGAGTCACGGCGGCACAAACATCACATTATCAGAGATTTTTGGTAATAGTCTTCATTTTGTCACTTGGCTGCCGGGACAGACCTAACACCATTTTCTTGTATGACCTCAAGAAAGTCATGAAATCTGTTTAAGCCCCACTTTTATTACCTGTTAAATGTGTGTATTACTTCTCCATATTCTTTTAAAGGATCACTGTGGAAATACTGAGAAATGAGAAAATTGATTCAACAGAAGTCTGTTGCCTATCTATTGCATGCCGTGTTAATACATGGCAGGTATTAACAGGCAGTTTGCAGAAAGGGATCCTATAAACTCTAAATCACCATAAGCATTAGTTAGTACTCTTATTATTGTGTGCCTTTTTGTGTGTGTGATGAATCAGCAAGATGCGGAGAAATAACATCTGTATGTTGGAATAGAATAGGATTCTTAAATGCAAGAAAGGAGAGTGACTGAGCGAAGGAGGAAACACACACCTATGCCTCCGGTTGTGTTTTAGCGCGTGGAGCGGCTGGAGTGGGCTCTCCTGTGTGCTTCGGGGGGTGCAAGGTCATTGTGGATGCCTACTTCCCCCTCTGCTGATGCAGCCAGAGTTCCTGCTTCCAAGGAGCTGCTGATGATATAAATTCCAGAACACAAAACCCACACTTTTCATAATGGGTTTCAGGCCTCTTACTGGTAATAATTTAAAATTGTTTGAGTTCACGGCTAAAGAGAGATGCTTCTGCTTTTCATTAAATGTCACCAGACAGGTGCTGAGCTCTGCAGTCCTTAATGCCTTCCAGCCTAGGCTAAGTCAAATTTAAACGTGAAGTATTTGAATTCCTCCCAAATTTTAATAGTCACATTAGTAAGAGAGTTCAAATAAGCACACATTTTATAACCTCTCTTTGGCATCATTTGATTTCCATGACAAAATTCTCCTCTTCTTATGGAAGCCTGAGTAGGGATAAAATGGTTGGAAAAATATATAATTTTGTCTTTATTACATATGTGGCTGCACAAAAGTTTTGGGAACATTATGCCTTCGTTTTTTTTTTTTTGTTTTTTGGGGTTTTTTTTTTGACTGCACCGAGTTGTATTGAAAACAAGGCTGCTCTGCTGGGGAATGTTTGAAGCAGGATAAATTTGTGCTTAGGAGATGGGAGGTAATTACAAGACAAATGACTCACACATCCGGTAGATTCTTGGAGGGTTAAACTAAATATTTCAAGCTGTTATTTGGTCTGTTTACTCATGCTTATATGAGGCTAACAACTTCCACAAGTGCTCCCAGGTGTCTTCTGTTTAAAGTCGTTCTCATCTGAATTACTTTATGAGGAATATTTGGAATAGAGAGACACAGGGATGATCAAGGGTGACTTGGACTTCCCATGGCCTAGGAAGAATGCCCAGGGCCTGCTGGTCCTCACAGCAACTGTGGTGCAAAAATCACTGTGGGCAACAGTGAAATTGGATTTTTACTCATGATTTCTCCAGATTCTTATAGGCGCAGTAGAAATTTTACAGGAGTGAAAAACTTAGTTATTGAAAAATGTCCTTTGATTTTGAAGACTTGGACAGATCTATTTATTTATTTATTTACAGAATTTTAATGAGACAAATGAAACCTTTTCTGCAGTGGGGTATGGATGATATTTGCGGTGATGATGTTTGTGGACATATATGAGAATGTCTAAGTTCTTAGGAGATGCATGCTAACGCATGCAGATGTGGACTGATATGATGCCTGCAACATATTTTGAAATGTTTCAGCGAAAAAAAAAAAAGAGAGAGAGATAAAGGAAATGTGACAAGTTGTTAAAATATAGTTGAATAGTTACTTGGTAAACATACATTCCATATACAATCCTTCTGACTTTTCTGTGTGTTGGCAAATTTTTACAATATAAAGTTGAAAGAATCTATTAAAACATCAGAAAATACTAAATTAAGACTCAACTGACAAACTTCAAAATTATTGCCAAATGTATCTCATATATAGGATTATTATCTTTAAAATATAAATCACTCCTATGAATCAATAAGAACAAAGATGAACACTTCAATAAAAAATATGCAAAGAAACACTCAAGTCACAAAAGGAAAAACAGGAAGGAAATGCAATGAATATATAGAAAACTATGTGATCAACTAACTATGTTAACTCATTATACTTAAAAATATAATTCAAAGCAGATAAAAAGAATAATAACTATCAGGTGGTTACTCTGAATCAGGCATTATCTGGCAAAAGTCCTATGATATAGAAATATTATCTCCATTTTACAGAAAAGGGAGCTGAACGCACTAGGTTAAGTACCTTGCCCAAGACCACCTAATGTAACAGATGATGAATATTTGTCATGATGAATTTTTAAAAATTTTATTGTGGTAAGAATACTTAACATGACATTTACCCTCTCAGCAGATTTTTCAGGGTACTTAAAAATTTCTAGTTATCTTCCCCATGTTCTAATTTAATATATTTATATGTGTGACTGTTCTTCAGTTAGTATTTCTGCATTATGAATGAAAAAAAAGAGTATTAAACAGCCGAGTTGTGGAAAGAATGCAACATGAAATACGATCACTCATAGCGGAGTAAATGTGGTGATCTCCGGGCACAGTGTTGTACGGCAGATCTCTAGAACTTATGCATCCTGCGTAACTGAAATTTTGTACCTTGCCTCTAGCACTTGGCAACCACAGTTTACTCTTTGCTTCCATGAGCAAAGACTGACTATTTTAGATACTTCCTATCAGTGAAATTATGCAGTATTTGTCCTCCTGTGACAGACTTATTTCATTAGCATAATGTCCTCAGAGTATGGAAGATTTGCCTTCATTTTTAAAGCTGAAGATATTCCATCGTGTGTGTACTACATTTTCTTCATTCGCCTGTCAGTGGGCACTTAGTGTTTTCCCCATCTTGACTGTTGTATACAGTGCTGCAATGAACAAGGGAATGCAAATATCTCATCATGATAATTTTTTTTCAGGAAAACATCTAAAATTGTAATCCTGCAGACTAAAGACTGCGGGGTTCCGAGGTTATTTACTACAGTATGAGTGATCATATTTGATGTTGCATTCTTTACTCAACTTAGCTATTTATTACTCTGTTTTCTCATTCATAATGTAGAAATACTAACAGAAGAACAGTCACACATAAAAATGTATTGAATTTAAATATGGGGAAGATAAATAGAAATAGCATGTCAAGGCAAAAAAGAAAGATATATATAGTTCTGTTAAAGAAGAGTCAATGTATTTTTGAAATAAATGATTTTGGATTTCTAAATATGATGCTATTTTGATACGAGGTAAAACATCTGAAATATGCAAACAGGTGAAAGGATAACCACATGGCTTTTCAATGTCACATTGGAGCGCTGTCTCAGAGGCTCAAACACGAATTACCTAATTTTCTAAGGGTTTGTATTTTTTTTCACTTACTATTTACTACTGATCAAAATAATTTATAATTCTTTAAAAGGCAGATGCTAAACTGTAGAAAACTAATGGCAATGCAAAGATTCTTTGTGCAGTAACATTGTAAATGAATTTTGTCTGGAAGAGATGTGCATGATTTTTGTCCAGTAAAGATGTGAATGAGGCCCTGGCTGGTGTGGCTCAGTGGACTGAGCACTGGCCTGTGAACCAAAGGGTTGCTGGTTCGATTCCCAGTGTAGGGCACATGCCTGTGTTGCAGGCCAGGCCCCCAGTGGGGGGCGTGCAGGAGGCAGCCACATATTGATGTTTCTCTCCTTCTCCCTCCCATCCCCTCTGTCTAAAAATAAATAAATAAAATCTTAAAAAAAAAGATGTGAATGAGAAAAGATAGCTCAAAAGTTCTATTTTTATTGCTGTGTGACATTAACCGGTTTTATATCTAATTTAGCAATCTTATTTGATCATTCTTCTTTTTAGAGACTATGAATCCTTTTTCTCTCTTATAACTCTTTGAGTCGAGTTTACCACTCTGCTGGCTTCTTCATGAATGACTTAAATCTTGGACATATGCTCACTTTACATTTGTATGAGTCATGTTTTTTATTTTTTGTAAATTATACTTTGAGTAATTCCAGTGACTACATTAAAAAAAAATATAAAGGTTTTATTTAAGATATCTACATTTACAATGTACCAAACATTATACCTGTAGCAACTTTTAAAAGCCATAATGAAGAATTTTGAATGTTAACTTAAAAATGTGTGAGGACATAGTTTTAAAAAATTGTCTCAGAGATTATTTGAGGAAAAAAAAAGTCCAGGGTGATTCTACCATTAATTACTCTTTTCCCTCTCAAACTCTCAACCTCTTTCCCCCTTCCTTCTAATCCTTCTAGGTTTTGACCTTGCTTATATACTATTTCACTAATTAAAGTGCGGAAGAGAATTTCTGCTGCATCTATTCACCCGCCATCAGCGGTCCTCGTCTACTCTGCCTTCCAGATCCCCCAGTACTGTTGCTGTGCTCTGGTTGGGGTAGCCTGCTGGCGTTTATTGTTATGTTCACATATTGATAGCAGTCTCCATAATCTAGAACTAACACCTTTTCTATTTGGCTGTTATGCTCTTTTCAATACCCAGAATCCTCATTATATAATAATCCTCACTTATTACTAAGCTACTTATTTTTCAGACGTGACAAAGTACAGGTCATGAGCTGGAAGATCCATGAACGTGTGCACGTGTTTCCCGTGTTTGTGCATGCACGTGTTTATGCATGCACGTGTTTGTGTGCTCATGTGTTTGTGTGCGCACCTGTGAAAGAGACTCTGTGCTAGGGAGAGAGCAAATGATTGCACACAATATTTATTCATTTCTAAAGACGTGAACCAGAGACAGAAACAGTCTTTCTCAGATCTCATGCTTTTTACTAAGTGTTGTAACTGCAAAGGGAAAGGGAAAGGCAAAATTGGCATAGAGAAGTTTTACCATCATGCCTTGTGCCCAGCCCCGTTCTGCCCTTAGGTTCACCAGACTGTGAAATTTCCTAGGCGTGTATGTTGTCTTATTACTCGTGGTGTCTGTCTAGCTTCAGTGCCTGACACATAGTTCAGAAAATATTTGCTAAATGAGTAAATTAACTTATTTAAATTGCTTTTCATATGTTGTTTTATAAAGTGAGATAATTCATGTATTTTTATTTGTTCAACACATTTTCTAAGTTTCTACTGTGCTTTAGGTTCTTATCTAGATCTTGGAGTTAGAATCAATGGTGACTGAAGACAAACATGATTTAGTAATGTTCTATCTACTCAGAGCCCAGAAATTTTAAAAACATAGGCTAGGTTAAATACGTTATCTGCAAATCAATAGACTTGATAAAAACTCATAGGTGGAAGGATGTTTAGGTATAATATATCAAAATATTTTTTTAATCCTAATCCGAGGACATTTTTTTCATTGCTTTGAGAGAGAGAGACATCTGTGTGACAGAAACATTGATCGGTTGCCTCCCACAAACTGCTTCATCAGAGATCCAACTGGGATGGAAACTGCAACCTAGGTATGCGCCCTGGCCAGGGATCGAACCAGTAACCCTTCAGTTTATGGGACAATGCTGCAACCAAATGAGCCGCACAGGCCAGGGCTAGGTACAGTATAATATGTCGTAATGGCATTATTTATAGATGAGGTAACAGAAGTCAAGAAAGTTTAAGTGATTTGCCCCAAATTACACAGCTAACTCCTAGCGAAGCTGGGATCTCTATTTCCAGGGCTTTCTCCATAACCATTATCTAGCTGTAAAGTAGATACATTAATATAATTAAAGACAAGCATTTGAATATTAGACAACCTTTTTATTTAAAAAAGTGGATTCTTGTGAATTGTTTGCATGATTGAATTTAATACTACCTTCAACTTCCAGGCATACGGGGTCATCTGCTCTTTACTTTGTCATATACTGTATAGGATCGATGATATTACCTCCATTTGGAAAATAGAAGGGCTGTTTACTTTCAGAGTCCTTCAGAAATGCTGGTTATTTTAAAAAAGAAACAATTTGTTACAGCAAAGGTAAACAAACTTCAGACTATGGCCCTATTTTTGAACAATCCATGAGCAAAGAATAACTTTTACATTTTTAAATAATGGGAAAAAATAAAAGAAAAATAGTATTTCATGACATATGAAAATGATATGAAATCCCAATTTTAGTGCCCATTAATCCCATTAATGTAACTTATCAGAATACAGCAATACTTGATTGTTTAAGTAATGTTTATGGCTGCTTTTTCTGTACAACAGCGGAATCAAAAAGTGGCAACAGAAACCGTATGGATTGCTATACTTAAAATATTTACTATTTGGCATTTTACGGAAAAAGTTTACTCACCCCAGCATTATAGCAACAGATGTATTATTCTTCCTTCTCACTCCCAACACTTGGGAGACAGTTAGAGAGCTACTTCATAGGAACCATGGTTTTAATATTTTTGAGGACTACACCAAAATTGCAAATAACCCAAGATAAGTCTAGATTTTTTCTTACTTTCTCTTCTTGCTCAATACTGGTAACATCTGTATATTGCTTTTCTAAAAAAAAAAAAACAAAAACCTACTTAAAGTTTGCAAGTGATGTTTACATTTGGCAGAAATAAAAAGTTTTCTACAGCCTACCAATAGAAGGTGAGCAGTGAAAAAGAAATACACAGCGAACATACATACGAAAATATTTGGTTCCATTAGAAGTTAAATAAATACAACTTGAAGCCATGGACGAGCCCTGACTGGTGTGGTTCTGCGTGCTGTTGTCGTCCCACAAACCGAAAGGTTCCGCGTGATTCTCTGCCAGGGCGCAGGCCTGAGTTGCGGACCAGGTCCCTGGCTGGGGGCACGCAGGAGGCAAACTATCCACGTTTCTCTCCCTCTCTTTCTTTTTCCCTTCCCCTCGCTCTAAAAATAAACAAATAAAATATTTTTAAAAAAGTGTTGAAATACCAAGTTTGAAATGTCGTTATAAAAAAGATAACACTTTGTGTAATGGCAAAATTAATGTTGATAATCTTGTATGAGACAAACTTTATTTGTTGACAAAGGATTTTCAAAAGATGTAAAGAGCCATCCACTGCAGGTCTGGGTGCGCTGTAAGAAATACCATATTTGAAGTCAGTTCCCATTCTAAACCGAATCCCATCTTAGCGAGCTGTTGTTATCTAAAGCACAAGCCTGAGATGCCATTCTTCTGCTTAAAACCTTTTGAAGTTTCCCAATAATCAGCTGAGTAAAATGCAGCCTCTCTCAGGGGGATTTTAGGCTCTGTCGTCTTGGCCTGGACATTCTGCGTATTTCCTGCCAGTTTACCTTCCTAATCGTCTCCTTCCCTCACCTACTTAAACTTCTCCTTCCAGCGGTAGGCCCCCAATGTCTTCTCCGTCGTTAATTCTGCCCCCCCTCCCTTTCCTGGACCACTTGCAAATGCTGTATTTCTTCCCCTCTTTAAAAAAAAATTCTCTTTGGACCTCATATACCCTCTAGTTACCATCCTAGTTCTTGCCTTTCCTTTAAAACAAAGTTTTGAAAGAGTTGCTTATATTTTTTGAAGATCTGTCTCCGGTTTCTCTCCTCTCATTTTTTCTTTAACCCATTCTTTTATGGGTTTGTTTTTTTTTTTGTGCTTTTTATTATGGAAAAATTTAAACATAAACAAAAGGAGAATTGTGAAATGATCACTTATATACCCATCATCTAGGTTCCACCTGATTATTTGGGAGCCAATTGCAGATAAAGGAACATATTTTAAACTGCCTTTCAGACTCATCATCCCTGCAAACTGATCTTGTCAAAGTCAAGGACCTTCATCTCATTTATTTTGTGGAGTAAAATACACACATATACAATTGACTCTTGAACAATATGGGTTGAAACTGTGCAAGTCCACTTATACACAGATTTTTAGAAATAAATGTACATATGCCCTGGTTTTGCATCCATGGATTCAACCAGCCATGGGTCAAAAACAGTATTTTTCATCTGTGATGGGGAGTCCACGGGAGTGGAAGCCCAGTTGTATGCATTATTCTTCACTATTTTATATAAGGGCCTTGAGTGTCTGTGCATTTTGGTCCTAGAACCAATCCCCCTATACATTCCAAGGGACACTGTAGGTAAGTTTGGGGGCAGTTAAGAGCTATATGCGGGTTTTTTGACTGCACAGGGGTTGGTGCCTCTAACCCCAGCATTGTTTGAGGGTCAACTGTATGTTGCTCTGCAGAGCAATAGCTTGGATTGAAAAAAATGCATATTTATTAAAATTAAAAAAGCAAAAAAAATCAATAGCAGTTTTTTTTTAAAGATTTTATTTATTTTTAGAGAGAGGGGGAAGGGAGGGAGACAGAGAAGGAGAGAAACAGCAGTGTATGGTTGTCTCTCACATGGCCCTCACTGGGGACCTGGCCTGCAACCCAGGCATGTACCCTGACTGGGAATTGAACCGAGCCACTTTGGTTCCCAGCCCACGTTCATTCCACTGAGCTACACCAGCCAGGGCTTCAATAGCAGTTTTAACAGAGATAATTACTATTAACATTTCAGTGAGTTTTATCTCAGATTTTGTTATGCAAATTAACATGTATTTAAAAATAGGGTGATACTATTTTAAAACCATTTATTTTTTTAATGAATTATGACTGTGGACCTCATTCTGAAATTGTGGAAAAGGACCATTACACGGCCTACATGTCTGACTGTCTGCCTAATTTTTCATGATAGAGAGAAGAGCCTAGTAAGTGAAATTTTGCCTGGGCTTTACACAGGTATCGTTTCCATCTGCTTTCAGGAAAAGCTCTTGAAATACAGAATGTCAAAAATAGGCCTGGGCATTGATTAGTGTAATTTGAATGATAATAAAAACTTTAATCTTTCACTTTCATCACAGATTTCCAATGCTTAAGTAACAAGGGACAATCTGCTTGTTTGTTATACAATTTTACTTCCATGGAGGTAAAAATTGGTGGATCTGGGTTCTGCATTCCCTAAATGGCTTTGATTTTGAGTTAATTCCTTTAAACAGGATGTAATGTTAGTTTCAATTCCTTGGGATAGATAGATTCTGGGTTCAGTCTGGGATTTAGATAAGATGCTCAGTGAATGACATCTTGAGAGTTCAGTTTAACATGAGCTGAGGGGTTGCTTTGATATCCTAGAGAATGTCTTTTGTGGGGAGCAGTGCCGTGTTTTCCAGATTAGATATAATCAGGATCCAGCCAACCTTAAGATTCTCCAAGTCAGTACACAAAGTCATGGTTGGATGGGAAAATGAACGGTTGTGGTGGCAAAGGGTGGGTCACAGGACCCTGTTTCCTTGTCATTGAAACTTTCTGATAGCTCTAATGAAACTAAGCAACAACTTTTCATAGAAGTGCAGGTTTGGTAGGTATTTTAGAATTATTAGTCTCTTTTTCACTTAGTGAAAGAATTTTGTTTGCAATATCTTAGAGAGATGGTCCTCCTCAGCTCTTCCAGTGAGATATTTATTTATTTCTGAAGAAGCCTGTTGAATAGATTTATATTTTAAAATCTATTTTTATTTAAAATGTTAGATTTCTAATAAAAGTGCTTTCTATGATGGTAATAAATTATATCTTTCTAAAATATCTAGCCATTTTTTTCTAGTTTTGAACTTGTGGCATTTTAGAATAAGTCTAGTTCCTCTTTTGAAATAATACCTTGTGAAAAATGACTTCAAGTATTTAGAGAAGAACTTTATGCCTCTCTTTGAGCTTTCTCCTCTCTAGCTCAGACAGGTACCTTTAGTTTTCTTAGAAAACCTGTATATGACATGAGCTGTATATTTTGTCCTTTGTTATTCTGAGGGATCCATGATAACTGACATACAGTATTATATTAGTTTTGGATGTACAACATGATGACTCAACATTGAAATGCCTTACAAATGACCTTAACCGTCTGTCGCTGCACATAGGGATTGTATATTGACTCTATTCCCTGTGCTGTACTTCACATCTCTTTGACTGGACATTTTATAACTGGAAGCTCGTACTTCTTAATTCCCTTCCTTTTTTCTGCTCCTCTCCCTACCCCCTTCCCCTCTGGCAACTATCAGTCTGTTTCTGTATCTGTAAGTTTGTTTCTGTTTTGTTTTATTTGTTCATTTGTTTTGTTTTTAGGTTCCACATATAAGTAAAATTATATGGTGTTTATCTTTGTCTGGCTTGTTTCACTTAACATAATACTCTCAAGGACCATCCATTTTGTCGCAAATGGCAAGATTTTATTCCTTTTAATGGCTGAGTAATAGTCCAATGCATATATGTACCACTTCTTTTTCTATTCATCTGTTGATGGACACCTAGGTTGCTTCCATTTCTTAACTATAGTAAACAAAACTGCAATAGGTATCCATCTATCTTTTCAAATTCTTTGTTTTCTTCAGATAAATATCCACAAGTGGACTTGCTGTGTTGTATGATAGTTCTACTTTTAATTTTTTGAGGACTCTCCATACTGTTTTCCATAGTGGCTGTACCATGTACAATCCCACCAATAGTGCATGAGGGTTCCCTTTCCTTCATACCCTGGCCACAATTTGTTATTTGTTGTCTTTTTGATATAGCCACTATCAAAATGAGGTGATATCTCAGTGTGGTTTTGATTTGCATTTCCCTGATGATTAGTGATGTTGAGCCTGTGTTGGCATCTCTGTATTCCTGTACCTTTTCATATGTAATGTCAAAACCAGAAAACAAGGCTTTTACAATAGATATGAACTCTTTCAGGACCATATTGTTAAAAAACAAAATCAAACTAAGTAAACTTTAAAGATATTATTGGCAAGAGGTATTATCGGTGGAAGGAAGCAGGAACAAGTAAGTTATTATATATTAGGCCAAAAAACTGATTGGTTATTACAAGGTTACTTTCCTTATAGGGGATGGCAGGGGTCTATCAGGTAGATTACCCACTGCAGGTAGGTTAGGCAATTCCTGATTGATTGGTTTAAGATTCCATTTCTGGGCGAGCTGCAACTATAAGTCCTAGTTTGGTGATGTGGGGCTTAGCATAAGCAAATAAAAAATGGGCCTGTTGTCCTTACCAATATTGAATATTTGTTGCTGTCATAACATAATAGAGCCGAGGACTGGTTTTTATCCCATCAATTTCAGTAACAAGGAAAAGTCTCTCTTTTTCCTGTTTGGCAAGAGGCAAAGATACAGTTGATTAAGGAAAGTTCACTTTTAAGTTCACTTTTTTTTTTCCTGATTAAATAAGTAAGAAATGTGATGAATGTTCAAATATTACAGAAATGTTGACTTAATATCTGAATTTATCTGTAATCTCTCTCCTTCTCACATGCCAATGTAAATGATTGGTAAATATATTACAGATTTTTCTCTCTTGTGCACTTGTGTGTAGTAACATGTAGGAAGAAGACTTATTAAGAACTTAGGCTTTGAAGTCTGATTTTCTTAAATTCTGACTCTGCCACTCACTAGTTGATGCTCTGTTTCCTCATTTCTAAAGTAACAAACCTACCTTATAAGAAGTTGTGAATAGTAAATGAGATAATACATAGGATGCTTTGTACATGTGACATTTTATTAGGTTTTTAATTAAAGTTAGCCACTTTTTATGTTTATATAATATGCATTTATGTCAATTTTATAGACACAAGAATCATAGAGAATTTAATTTTTGTAATTTAATAATATTTACTTCATATTATATTAATATAATTACCAATTTCTATCACATTTTTTAAGGGTTGCACAATATGGTAGTGAGTATTATAATATTGTATAAATTTACCTTAGTTTATTTAAGTAATACTTATCTGGTAGACATTACTTGAAGTCTCAGTCGTGTTCTGGAGGTTGCTTATACCAGCTCATAAGAGCTGATTGATTGTCACATCTCTTCCTAACTTTGTGTACAGCCGACATCATTTTGGGAGTTTGAAATCATGGTAGGAGTATTTATACCATGGAAACTGGCAAATGTCAGTGATAACTTTTCTTCCTTACCCTCACCCTGAACACCAGTTACTAGTTATTTAATAATGTATAATTAACATTCTGGAACATACATATTTGCACATTGGTGAAGGCATCAAAAAAAAAAAAAAAGAGCCTTCAAAGAAAAAAGAAAAAAACAAACTCAAAACCAAAACAACAAAAAAGCCACATGAAACATTTTCATTTGTTCCTTCTAGTAGTAACTTTCTTCCCCCAATCAAGTAATGGATCAGGACTGAGGGAAAATTGTTTGATTTCTTATCGGGTATCCTTTCCCTCCCCTGCTGGACCCTACCAGTGCTGGTCCTTGCTTCAAAAAATTGTGGTGACTTGGCACTAATATTATCATTACTTTCAATTAATGTAGATGCATGTGTGCACAGAAAGGTTTGATTGAAACCTTTTGGCTTTAGAAGTAACTATTAGATATTCCCTGGGGAGAAAAAGATGCTTTTCCAGACATCCCCCTTCAGTTCTTTCCTAGGGAATGGGTCACGGAGGGGAATGTGAAAGGAGATGTCAATTTGAACCCTTACTAAATTCCATGCCTATTCTTATTATAAAGAAAAACTTGCTAATCACATCACAAAACAAACTTCTTTTGAGTTATTCTCTGAACACAAAGTGGGCTTGTAAAACGCAGATTAGTTCTTAAAGGTACATAGAGATATACAATACAGAAGACCTATCAAGGAAGCATCAGGAGGGCTAATAAAAGATGAACAAAGCAGAAAGTAAACTAATCCCCTGAGTTCACGGTTGTCTCATCTCCCGTCCTTTCACCCCCTCCCAGGACGGTATTGTAACAGCAGTGCAGGACTGACTGAGAAACAAATGGTTAGCTTGTGCTGAATGGCTTTGTGCTATTCATACTTGCCCTCCTTATTTTGAAAAACTCAAATAATTTATTTGACAGTTTTAGTTAGGGCTGTCATTTAGGGGTAAAAAGAAGGAGGAAGAAGAAAAGCCAGAATCTAGGATCTGGGGTGAGTAGCCTGAAAGGAAAGTGGACCAGGACTGAATAGAATACATTTAAACTCATTTGCATATGTGAGCTGCACAGTACAGTTGATTTAGTTACAACTTGAAGCACAGAACAACACTTTTAATAAGATCATGGTTTTATATTTAGTTGATAGTAAAATTCCAAATCAAAGCTCTAAGTTTAGAGAACAAAAATAACGTGATTGTGACTATACAAAGTCTAATTTTAAGACAATATTAGAGCAGCTAGAGGAGAAAGAAGTTTTTCATGAAAGAAATAGAGAATTTTCATTGAACGTCTCTTAACCTCATCGAATATTGCTACAAAAATATCCCAAATGTTTAAAAAAGAAGTTAAGACCTCTGTAATTCAGTTAAGAAGTTAAGACCTATTTTTATGTTGAATTTAATGTGATTTTTGTTCCCATAAAGCAAAAACAACAGACTTTGCTAAAAATTTATGATCACTGCTTCTAATTGTTTGGAGAGCAAGAAAGTTAAAGCCAGAGTGTGTTTACTCTGGGCTGAGGTGAATGTGCATAAAGGTTGAAGAGACTGGAAACTTTGTAAACCTTAACATTGTATTCCTCTCCAGGCGATGCTAATTAGGACTTGGCTGTGCATAGATTTGGGGTGTAGGGGAAGAAATGTGGGCCTGAAATACTAGTTACAATTGGGAAAAAGATGTTGAGTATAACCAAAGCATTTTTTGTTTGCAATTGTAATTTTTCAGACTTTTTTTGGTTCCAGTCCATGAAGTCTCATCCCCATGACCCTTTGGCAAGCTGAGTGATTTCCAACAAAGCTCAGTCATGGGTGATGTTTAATTAAGCAGGGGTGGGGGGATACACAGAGGACATTTATAGGGCTGTAGTCTTCTGACTGAAGATACAGTATCTGTATCTAATTCTTGTGTAAATAAATATAAAGAGGTGCTTTGGCCTATCAACCCAACCATTGGCCATAGTTAGATTCTGTAAGACATACTAATAACTTCCCAGGTATGTTAAGATTAGAACAATTTTTATCAAAACAAAACCTGTCAAAACAAAGAGTTGATGCGAAAATTATTGTAGGATATCATTAAGTTTTCTTCATTAGCTTGTTAACAGTGAAAATTCCCGAATGATTCTTCTGTATACATAAAATGTACACAAAGTCCTTTGTGGTTATGAAATAGAATGGTTACATCATATAAATAGCACGATTCTTTTTTTTTTTTTTACTTTATTGTTGTTCAATTACAGTCGTCTGCATACTCTCCCCTCCCCTCCACCTCCAATCCCACCTCCCTTCCCTGCCTCCCTCCCCCTTCTTGGTTCTGTCCATGTGTCCTCTGTAGTGGTTCCTGAAAACCCTTCTCCCCATTGTCCCCTCCCTCCTCCCCCCTGGCTTAAATAGCACAATTCTTTGAAGCAGGAACTGCTTCATCTGTTTTCTGGCTAACGTGTATTACAGGTACTTTAAAGTTTTTTCTTCCAAACCCCTCTGGCATTGTTTTCTTTGATTTTGAGTTGTGCTCATGTTTAATATGGATAATAGTATCCATGACGATGAAAACACTACAAGGGAAGGCATGAAAACAGCCAAATAGACAGAGCCATGGTCTTCTCCAGCAGAATGATCACAGCTCCAATAATATTGCAGTCCTATAATTTAGGCTGGGAAGTTTGTAAGCTAGTGAAAAAGGCACATTGCTCCTTCTCTTCTTGTAATATAATCTGTGATATAGCTGTCCTGATATATATATTTAGTTATTTCTGAGCAATATATATATTCCTTGGTCCTTTGAATAGTATTCCCTTGTTCCCAGTAATGCGGAGCTTCCCGTCAGCTGTTCTCCTGGTTCTCATGACGACTGAACAAGATCAAATGCGGTTGATATTAGCCTTGGTTGTCAAGGCTCTTGCTCGCATGATTCATTTCCATGTGTTTTTCAGCTTCTTTCATATTTCCCAGGTCGTAGAAGTAATATCACTTAACAGAAAATAAAATAAAAGCTTTCCTCACTGCTCATAATGTATGAGAATGGGAAAAGGAATTCAAATTGTCTGGCATTTGAGTGATCCTAAAGATCCTTTTGTGTGTCCACTATGTATAAAAATGTCTAAAAGCATTTTATTGGAACAATAGTGGAATGAAGTGATATTTCTAAAGAAAAATGTCCTTTTTCTGTTTTTTTGTCCCTGTATGGAAGTCATTTAAATAACACAAACAAAACTGCCATGGAGACTGAAACCATAAGGGCATAGAAAAACTATCAAGGTATTTTATAGGATACCGGTAACAGCTACCATTCACTGACCTTTTCCTGTGGGCCAGTCACTGTGTTTTAGTTACATTACAGCTTTTAAACTTCGAAGCAGTGGCAGGTCTCGTGATTTAGAATGCATTGGGATCTCCCTCTTCCCCATGATAAAACAAAGATAGACTGGGAGAGATTCCATAACTTGTCCATGGTCGTCAAGACTCTAAGTATTTAATAATTTATAAAGTATAAATATACAATTATAAAACTAATAAAATACTCTTAAAAAGATGGTTTTTAGAGTATAAACACTCTGGAAAGGAATGTGCTTTCCCGGAAAGAAAAGCTGTTTCTGAGGCCTTCTGGGCAGCCTCATAGGCAGGGAAACAGACCCTTTTATGTAAGAAGTGTTTTGTGTCTTTAGTTCACAGTCCTGTCATATCTTTCTCTGGTCAGAAATTAGGCCCTTAAATGCATTAGGTTCTTTCCTGTTTTCTTGGGTTTTGAGGGGACAATTTGAGGTTTCATATACATTAATCAGGGAATGATCTGGAATCAATTTTAACTCTACTCTGGAGCCAGTTCTTCTAAAAAGCAGCATTCCCTCTTTTGAAAATATTGAACCTGATTGCAATTTAAGGTGGGAAGTTTTTACCTGAACCCTTTTGATACTTTGCATGTGTTTAGTATATACCAAACCTAACCCTAACAGGTTCACTCATCTGTGGGAGTCTGGCAGGTCTCTCCCCATCTGAAACTCACTTTTGAGAACTGAACGATCTTTGAGTCGATACCCTATGGAACTTTTCTCGCCTGTCCACATGTACTGGGAAGTTGCATATTTTTAAGCTAGAGAACTACTTATTTTTCTGCATGGGCTTTGAATTTGTGTGTGAAAGTTTACAGGTATAAATTAATGCCCTCTATGAGTTTAAAGCGCAATATGTGTATGCATTGGTTACATGAAATTAAGGGGTCGACCATGAGAAGGGGTAAAGTGACTAGAAAATGATTAGAAGCGTTGGGACATACTGGAGTTCACAGTTACGGTTGATTTGTTTCTATATTCCCTGTACACAAAACACTTCCTGACTGATGTTAGTATGTGCTCATTTATGTTTTAATGGAATAAATGAAGATAAAAGTTTTTAAAGAAACAAACCAGGAAATGCTTTGACAATTGATTTCGAGATTAAGTTTATATTGTGTGTATTGCCTACTACTTTATTATACATTTTTATTTGTATTTATTTTTAAAATTTTATTTTATTTTTAGAGGGAGGAGAAGGAAGGGAGACAAAGAGGGAGAGAAACATCAATGTGTGGTTGCCTCTCACATGCCCCCTGCTGGAGACCTGGCCTGCAACCCAGGCATGTGCCCTGACTGGGAATTGAACTTGTGCCCTTTTGTTTCATTGGCTGGTGCTCAACCCACTAGGCCATACCAGCCATGGGTATACATTTTTATTTTTTAAAAATCTACTGAATTGCCGGATAAAATATGGAGTATAATGTTTTAATTTTTCTCCCAAAATGCATCTAATATAAATGATCTGAATTTTCTCCTTTCACTGAGCCATAACACAACTCCACCTGTCACATAAGATTTCCAAGCTCTCAGTTTGAGGCTTTACAAGATTAAATAGTAATGTGACAGTGTAGTTTAACTTATAATAGCCTGAAGTAGTAGGTAAAATAGATAATCTTGGTCTTAGTAGAAACATTAATTTGTTGCTATTAGAAAAAATTTTAACTGCTCTGTACCACCAAATTATGAAGAAATGTCATTGGAATTACTCTGTTGATAGTATAGGTGATGGTAATGACCACATTTTAATAGGACTTTGTATGATTAAAACTCATTCAATTTTCAGTTTCGTGCTGTTCTTATGGATGGTTTAAAAAATGACAAGTGATTACAAGCTGAGCTCTGTTTAAAGGCCTAAGTGTACAAGGTGTTTCATTTATTACAACTGAATGCTTTTATTTTCATGAGCTATTTGATATTTTTATTCCAAAAGTTGCCAATTATAGTTATCAGGTTACTAGTTATCAAACTTGATGTTGGAAACTTTTAGTTTTGCTAAGGAGTCCGCAAAAATCTTATTTAAAAAAACATTTTGCAAATAAAAAATAGCACAAAAGTTTATTAGATAAATCATCAAAGATTGGAAATTAAAAATGTTAAGATAGCCCTGGCTGGTGTGGCTCAGTGGACTGAGTGCTGGCCTGCGAACCAAAGGGTTGCTGGCTCGATTCCCAGTCAGGGCACATGCCTGGGTTGCAGGCCATGTCCCCAGCAGGGGACATGTGAGAGGCAACCACACATTGATGTTTCTCTCCCTCTCTTTCTTTCTCCCTCCCCCTCTCTCTAAAAATAAATAAATAAAATTTTTTTAAAAATGTTAACATAAATAAAATTTAGATTTCTGTAAGCTTTGTGTCATTAGTATACTAGTATTTCAGTAATATTTATTGTGCATCCTTTGATCCCAACACTCATTTTATAGTAAAGTTAAAATAGAATGTGTTCTAGGTTCAGATAACTGGTTTTCAATAATGTTTTATTCAGTTAATACTTATCATTATGCTTTCAAAGAAGAAATAAATTGTCTCAGTATTTCAGTACAACTCAAAGGACTATGAATATTTCACCACCAAGTTTATTATTTGATATATTCCTATAAGACATGACTCTAAAGCAGTACTTGAAAGCACTCAATAAATTTACAAGTCAGTTTATTGCTAATCTCTCTAGACACTTTAAACAGTCCTCATTAAATTCCTGAGAAAAAATGTAGAGTCTATTGACCTACATTCCTAGACCCTTTGCCAGTCATTTGAGGAACATGAGGACAATGATAGAGGTTATCTAACTGCCCTCTCTTGCCACCAACATTAACTAAGAGAGATCAGTAAACACTGATAAGACATCAGAGGGCCTTTTACAAACCTTAGCTCTTGGAAAAGCTTCAGGACTTCATTCCTCAGATTCAGTAGAAGAAAAGGAAAACTTCCTGTCCTCCTCCTCCTCCTTCTCCTCCTCCACATTCTGCCCATTGATAATCCATGAGTACACCTGATTTCAAGGTTTAGATCGATGGTGGGCCTGGTTTCTTTAGATGTACTTCCAATTCAAGAGATCAGACAATATGAAGTTCATTTCCTGATTGGGGTCCATTTACCTGTGGCACAGGGTAATGGCAGATTTCACGGGACTAGGCTCGGTAGGCCTTCGTACACTAGCTGGTTCTCCACACTTTTTCTTTCCCGCATGTGAGTGTAGGAGATGCTCCCCTATCTGTGCCTCACTTCGTTCACATTCATGCTTCTGCGTCTTCATAGGATAAAGAGGGTCAGATGTATTACCAATCGAAAACCTGCTACACGTGAACATTAGCTTTATATTTATCCAAGGTGGCTTCTTCTCAGGACTCCAAGTACAGAACTAAAAATTGTATTTCGATTATAATCATGTTTCATATCGACTTTGTGGAAAGTGTTGTTTTAGTCAGTAGGGATGGAGTAAGGTTCTCATTAAGACAAGCCTTCAAATAGAATCTACTGGGGATTTGTTCAAAATGTAGGGCATTGGTATCTCTGAGAAAGTACCTGGAATGGTCAGTCAGTCAGGCAAAGAAGGAAAGAGCGTTTGGGCAGAAGGAAGTGTAAGGTGGTTTGATGCAGCCCTGGGAGTGCCAGGAATTTAGAGATGGTCAAAGAGGCCAACTCTGGGAGTCAGGGTGAGTGTGGTCGGAGGTGAGGGTGGAGACCAATTTTTCAGGGCCTTGCTGGCCGAGTGAAGGAGTTTTAGCTTGATCATAAACGTAGTGGGGAAACATGGGAGAGTTTTAAGATGTGTCTGTTGTGAGATTGAGGATATTGGCGGGTGGATGGGCTTGACGGGAAGTGGGTGAGTGCTGAACACATTTTTGAACAGATCGCTCTGGTTATATGATGGAGAACAAATGAAAAAGAGCCAGCGCAGTTGACCAAAATGATTGCGTAGTGGGGACTCAGATGGTGGTGCTAGAAGGAAGAGAAGGGAACGGATTAGCATATGAAAAGACGAAGGAAAGTAATGTGATGAGTAATGGAAGAAATACTAAAGAATAAAGTGAGGGCAATTATAATTTTGGAGGGGCTCAGTGTTAATCTCTAATGCAACAAGGAGTAAAATGTTGTAATTGACTTGACAAAACCTGGCAGAAAAGAGGTTTTCAACTTAAACCAGTTTATGTCCAATAGCACGTCGTGCTGGAAGTTTAGATTAATGGAGGTTTTATGGTTAGACAGTTAATTTAAATTCCTTATGTGATTAGGCCAAGGAAGATATATTTTGGTATTTGTAGCAATAGATTTAATTGGAACACTTAATCAAACTTACAAATCCTTTTTTCTGAATTCTTACAACATGATGCTATGATATAATTGGTAAAATGACTCCTATTTGGCTCACAGCATTCATGAACATTCAGAGTGGAGGAGCCTGTGTAAGCTGGGCCACAAGGTACTGACATGTGTTTTCCATACAATCCGAGTTGTTTCCAGTTGTCATTTAAACCACAGCAAGAATAGCAGCAGCAACAAAGTTTTTGTGCTTTTGTGTTTTTTCCTAAGTGCAAAGGAAATTTTTTTCCTTCATAAAAGTGTTTGCTGTGGCTGACGAATTGTAGTTTTCACTCATCACTCAGCACAGGCATCGTGTGCCTCTGGGAAGAACTGAGTCTCCTGCACAGGACCGATCCCAGGACTTCGGCCATCAGGAGGCAAGGAAACATGTTCTGTTTCCAGAAAACTCCACGGTCATCCTGTCTTTTCCAGACTTTAACTTAAAATGTATTTGTTGGAAATGTAAACTTTTGCTATTTACCCCCTTTTTGTTATTCTGAAATGTACACAATTTCATCCTCCCTTCCCCTCTTCATTGGTTGCAAAAAGTCACACCTGTGCTTCAAGTCACAGGACCTGCAACAAGGGCAGGGGCAATCTTGTATCCTTTGTTCAAAAGATGTGGGTTGATTCTCCACAGCTGCCACCTTAAGGGCCTCTACGGCCAGAATTCCCTTGCTTTACAGGCACCCCAAGGAGTAACTTGAATCTCCTCTGGCATGGATTAGGAGAATGATTCATTGTTTCAGAGCTTGGATAATATTATGAGATATTCATTCAAATACAACCTCCACTCATTACCGCACCTCCCACCTGCCAAAAAACAACCAAAACAAAAAACCAAACTTGCAATGCATAAAATCCTAAAATCGTGCATGGGCTATTTCCAAGAAACTATATCTTTTTAGTTAAGATTTTTATCACTTTTCTTGTGAACATAAATTTGTGGTCTTAGATATGGATTGAAATCCATAACTACAGATTTGTCTTATTTATGATTTTCTCAGCCAATTTCTACCACTCCTTTGAGAATGCCTTTCTCCACACTGAACGGGTAATTTGAAATCTTAGCTGTGGATAGAAAGTGTCTTCTTATTTCACTAATGGTTTGATTACTAATAAATATTAAATTCTTTAAGTTTCATTTTTAAAGTCTTCACGTCATCCAGCCTCTAACTCGCATCTCCTTTCTGTAGTGTTGTATGAGTAGTGACATTTTCCTGGAAATGTTTTTGTGTTGATGTTTCAAGGGTGGAGAGGTATTATGAAGCAGGGCTTTCTAAATTTGGCAGCCTGACAAAGTCTCCTGGACTTTTAAAAAATACAAATTCCCAGATTCCACGTCAGACCTGTAAATCAAACCACTGGGGCTGGCGCTGGTGGAGGGGTGGCAAGGCTCTAGTGTATGCATTTTTAAATGTTTCCCAAGCGATCCTGATGTAACCATCTTCTCATTTACAGATTGCCTTTGGGAGTCCTGTAAGCCTTTTTAAGAGGGGTCAGAATTAATTTCCTTAGAAACCTTCTATCTTTGGAAGTAAAAATCATTTCAGAATACTGCTATGGGCTGCTTATGTCCCCAGGAAATTCGTATGTTGAAGTCCCAACGTCCAGTACCTCAGAATGTGACCGTATTTGGAGATAAGGTCCTTAAAGAAGTGATTAAATAAAAATGAGACCCCTAGAGAGAGGCTCTAATTCAATATGAGTGGTGTTTTTATGAGCAGAGATGCCAAGGCTGAGGGTGTAGAGGGAGACTGCCGTGTGAAAAGGCCCCAAGAGGGTACCGTCTCGGTCTGGGGCAGACTCTTCTCACACAGCCCTCAGGAAAAACCAAACCTGCCAACACCTTGATCTTGGACTTCAGGCCTCCAGAACTGAGAGAAAATAAATTTCTGTTGTTTAAATACACCCAGTCTTTGGTATTTTGTTACGGAAGCCCTAGCAAACGAATATAGATGTCATATGCCATTAATGTAGGAGGGTGGGTCCAGGAATCTGAGAGGTCTTGAGAATCTACCTCAGTAAGCTCAGAAGAATGTTTCTTTAGAAAAATAAATTTTTGGAAAAAGACATAAGTTAAAGTGGCCTCTCCACATAGAATTTCAAAATACTCACATGAGCTACCTGTGGGTATTCTGATAAGAGTAATAGTCAATGGAAAATAATTTTGAATTTGGCAGCGTCGAGTAAAATCATTATTGAAGTGTATTTGTTTTAAATTGTGTATGTGTGTGTGTGTGTGCATTTGGATTCCTCAATAGGGCAGAGACAATGCTATGCATTTACTAAAACATTTTGTTTTTGTCTTGAACACATAGGAAGAACGATATTTCCTAGCTCCCTTGCAGCTAGATAGTGTATCATATCACCAGTTCTGGCCAATGGAAAATTGGTGAGAGCAATGCATGCATTTTCAGATCTGGTCCATAAAAATCTCTGTCTCATGATCCTACTCATTTCTATATCACATGGTTCAAAGTTCAAAGACACAAAAGGCTGCACGTTGAAAAGCCTCCTTCTCACGGTCGCGCCCCAGACCCTTAGTTTTCCTCATGAGGAGCAGGTACAGCTGCCAATTTCTCGCTCATTCTTCCAGAAGTTTTATGTATGTACAAACAATGGTACATCCATATCACCCCCAACTATATTTTTAGGCACACATTCTCTTAACACTAAATTCAGCACTAATTTTTGGATATTGTTTAAAATATATCCAATATGCAAATATGTCTTAACCACTTCCTCCATTACCACCCTGGTTCGAACTAGTGCGGTCTTTTGATTCTCTTAAAATAACAGCCTTCTGAATAACAGACAGATCAAACAGAGCAATCCTTTAAAATAAAATGTTAAAACTCGGGTCATGTCACTCATTCCTTCTGAACCTTTTGATGACTTTTCATCACCGGCAGAGTGAAAGTCACGTTCTTTACGCTGGTGTACACAGTGTGCTCATGTCCCCCTCCCAGTATCTCTCGGGTCCCGTCTCACACCTGTCTCACTGCACAGTGACACAGCTGCCACGCCGGCGTCCTTGCTGTGCCTTGAATGTGCCACCTCAGGGACTTCATAGCTGTCCTCTATTTCTGGATGCCTTTTCCCCTAGTTATCGGCATGGCTGATTTCCTCACGTCTTTCCATTCTCTGCTCAAATGCCGCATTAACATAGGGAACTTCTCTGGGAACCCAAAATAAAATAGCAACACTCTCGGGTCACCTCCTGTTATGTAGTTTGGTTTTACCCCATTTGACACTACGTGTACCCTCTTCTGATTGGTTCATCGTTGGTGTCCCCTGTGAGCAGGAGTTTCGTTTTGTCTGATGTTGTTTCCTTTTTGCCAAGAACAGTGCTTGGCATATAGCAGGTACTCAATGAGTTTTTGTTGAATAAATAAGCAAATGAGTTGCCATATTAATACATAAACATGTATCTCATTTTTTAAATGGTTGCACAGTATCTCATAGGTATATGGAAGATACAGATGTACCTTAATATAGTTTACCAGTCCCCAGTTGAGGGGTATTTAGGGTGTTTTCAATCTTTTGGTAAAAAGAAATACTGCAAAGAAAAACGTTTTATATACATAAGTTTCTAAACATTTGAGTAATATATATTTCTGCAGAAATTTCCCCAAAGTAGAAATCCTAGGTGAAAGAGGTGTGCCTTTGTTAAATTGCTCCCTTCCACAGAGATCATACCAACATATAGTCTCACCAACTATGTGTAAGAGTGTTTCTCACACCTTCAACTACATAGTGTGTTAAATAGTCTATATCCATGCCATGTGACTTCTTTCTGAGGGAGATTATTCTGTCCCCCCAGATTAATGAATTCTAAGGGACATCTGGGAGAAATAGCATTTTTAAAATTAGCCTTCTCAAAAGGTGAGATAATTAGAATAAGGACAAAACATGACATGACATCAGATAAAATACAATCTGGGGTGGGTCAGGAGTTGGGGGAGTGGAGGGATTGAGGAAAAAAGAAGGACTCATGGACTCAGACAACAGTGTGGTGATTACAAGGGGAAGGATATAAGGGGGAGAAATGGTAATGGAAAAATACAATAAAAGATAGACTATTAAAAAATTAATTCATGTTAAAAAAAAATCTGAGGAAGGTGATAAATGAAAAAAGTAACAAGAGGGATTGTTGGAAACATTTACCAACATAAACCTCATGCAAATAAGTGTAGAAAGAATGAGCAGAGAATTTTAAAATGCTTACTTAGTGTTACCACCTTATTCATAGCGATAAAATTTTTCTATAGAATTTTTCTATATAAAATTTTTTTATAGGTCTGATATTTCCTCTAGTTTTTATTTCCCCCTCCATGAACTTGAGGTAGACTTTTAGAAATTGACAGTTTCTCTCTTTTTTTTGTGTGTGTGTCAGCCATATACTAGCTAACTTTCTCACAATAGAATCCTGTGATAGAAGTATGCTCTGATTACCTAAGGCAGAGGTCAACACACTCTTTCTGTAAAGGACCAGGCAGCAAATATTTTTGACTTAAAGGCCATGTGGGTTCTGGTGTAACTATTCAACTCTGTCATTGTAGCTCCCAAGCAGCCACAGGCGATACATCAATGAATCAGCATGGCTGTATTACAATAAAACCTTATTAACAGAAACAAGCAGGTAACGGGATTTTGCCTGTTTGTGAACACCTTCCCTGAGGTAATGAGTGACTCCTCTCCTATGCAATTGTAATGGTACTAGCTGTCCGTTACCCTTGGAAATACTGAGAAAATGGTCGCTCTAATAATTTTCTGTATGGCTAATTCTTCTGCAAACCGTCAATGAGAAAGGCTGTGGGATCTGGAAAACCATCTTGTAACTGATGTCAGCTGGTTCCTTTGAAACTGAAAGCTGGTTCTCCGTAATGGCAGGCAGCGGCCCTCTTCATCCCACTTTGCACCTTTAGGGTGTGGCTCCGTAATTGCACCTTACTCTTGCTTCTGAAGTCTGGTTGGAAGCACCTACTCCTCCTACTTCTTGTGCTAATTCCCCAGTACACCCCTTGGCTCTCTGTTCTCATAACTTAATTGATGCCACCAGTATTTTTAAAAAAACCTCTAGCCCCACTAGTAGTTTTTTTTTTTTTTTTTAAGATTTTATTTATTTATTTTTAGAGAGAGGAGAAGGGAGGGGAGAAAGTGCAATGTATGGTTGCCTCTCACATGGCCCTCATTGGGGACCTGGCCCGCAACCCAGGCATGTGCCCCGACTGGGAATCGAACCGGGACCCTCTGGTTCCCAGCCTGCGCTCAATCCACTGAGCTACACCAGCCGGGCCCCACTAGTAGTTTTTGTTAGCTTTGTCCAGTGGGTGGAAAACTAATGGATGGAGAACTGGAGACATTTCTCACTCTGGGGGATGCCACGTGTGATTTCTGGGAGAAAATGAGTGGCCAGAGACCAATGACCCAAGCACAGCAGAGTGGCATGGGAGGCCCAGATGGACACATGGGTTGGACACTGAAGAGTCACCTCTGGATTTTGTAGGACAGGATTAGTTTGAGATTGGGAAAAAACACAGCTTACTTGTCTTTCCACATTTTCCTCTCCATTTTTATTTTCTGTAAGCCCTCCAGGTTTTTTTTCTTTTATTGTTTGTATTTTTATATCTTTTCCAGAAGGATTTAAGGTTGAAAGAGGAGAAAGTTAAAATTTAAGCTAGTTGATCTAGTTTCTGGTTAGGTCTTCCAAATAATAGATTAAGTTGGAGAGAAGCTCAAAACCATTGAGTAAAGTTGACTTTTGTATTATTTGTAAACTATTCTGTCTCCATTTTTGGATAGCACAATTAATGGATTATTGGTTTTTATCTTAGTAAAATTTACTCCAGTCTTCAAGTAATTAGGCAATGATCATTTTATTGGGGTGGATATACACAGAGGCAGCATTTAGAACCCATTTGTGTATTTTATCAGTTTCACGAGTGCCTGAAATACAAAGGTTTTCTTAGGAATAAAGTGACCCGGAATTCCTGTCCTTGGCCTTTCTTCCCAAATCAGACCAAAGAGAAATAAAATCCTTCAGTCTTTAATCAGTTAAAATACTGATAATTTGGAAAATAACAAACAGTAAATTGTTTTCCTGCCTCTTGTAAAGCAAAATAAAATGTTTACTTATCGGAAACACTATATCTTCTTTAAGTCTCTCTCTCTTCCTATCTTTTCTTCTTATTTTCCTGATGGAATCCTTCTCTTATCTGAGCAAACATTTTTCTTTGTTTGGTTCTTATGCTCTGAGTGGACACGAGAGCGGCCCATTAGCTCCAGGGTGGGCGCTGACTGTTTCAGGAACCCGAGTTTGAAATACAAGTCTTATCCATCATATTTCTCCAATTCTTAGCCCTCCTTTACTGTCCTTTAAATACTTCACAAAGTAGAAAACCTGTTTGAATAAAATCAGCTAATTGTTTTGGAGAATCACAAAGAGAAGCTATGAAACGAAGCAGGTTTTCTTTCTTCAGTATGTGGCTGCTTGAAAGTTGCTATTAAGTTGAGAGAACTTTTTTAGTAAGTGGGATTAGAGTTCAAATATGTGTACCTCTAATATTCTCATTAGGGAAAAAACATAAGGGGTTTTATCTATATGCATGATTGGACAAAAGTAGGTTTACAGTTGTTTGTATGGAAAATAATACAATAAATAATAATATAGGAATGAACTCTGTTTTGGATACTCACTGCTATAAAACTACTTTGCCCCACCCTGTATTTATAATAAAGGTCAGAGGGCAAGTAGATTTTAAACCTCTAAACCCACATCAATATAGGAGCCACACGTGATGGGTACATTTCAAAAAGTTCCATTTAATGTAAATACTTAAAAATTTCTGCCTTAAGTCTGTAAAAATATATTATGTTCTTTCTTTTTCATGTTTATTTCAGATATAGAAGCAGTGATCCAGTTAATTGCAGTTTTTCACCAGCATGTGTTAGGAGAATTAAGGCTTATATATTACCATAGGAGTTTCAAGTATTTAAAAAAGTGATTAAAGTGTTGTTTTTTTTTCTCTTAGCAAATTGTAACACATGTAGTTTGGGCTCTTCTTCTTTTTTTAAGATTTTATTTATTTATTTTTAGAGAGAGGGGAAGAGAGGGAGAAAGAGAGAGGGAGAGAAACATGGATCAGCTGCCTCTCACACTCCCCCAATGAGGGACCCAGCCCGATACCCAGGCATGAGCCCTGACCAGGGATCTAACCATCGAGTTTTCACCTGCAGGAGGATGCGTAACCCACTGAACCACTCCGGTCAGGGCTGGGCTCTTCTTGCTCATTGTACTATCTTATTATCGGTTCCACTTTGGCCATATTCCTGTGTGCAATCCATTGCCTCTAGCATGGTGTGTTGCTCTTACTAATCATAAGTGAATATTTTTTAATAAAGCTGAGTCACAAAAGTGTTATAAAACCCTTTCCCCAGTATTCAGTTCGTTAATGGTTATTCTCACCCTGTCTGATCCGTAAGTGCATGCTATAACTTTCTTGATCATCCATCTCAGTAGCTGTGGGTAAGTGGCTCCATCTCTTTAGTGGAAAATGACTGTGGCTGTGGCATTGTGGGTGGCAGCTCTGAACCTAAATAGCTTCAGTTTTGTGCTCTTTCTCTGAGCAAGTTTTCTTCTTTCCAGACTTTCTAATTTTCTTTTTCTTTTCCTTCATTTGGTGTTCTTCCTCTATAATAAAAAAAAATTAGAAAAAACATTTGGAAATTAGTCATTTGGAAAAGCATAAATTAACTTTGGTTATAAAAGGATTTGGGTGCTCACTAATGCAGATTTTCCTGTTGGCTAAGAAAAGAAATTGTCACCTAGGGAAAAGAGGACAAAGCAAAGAGAAAGTGTTGGGTTGGCCAAAAAGTCTGTATGTTTTCTTTTTTTCTGTAAAATAAGACACATTTTTCATTTTCACCAATAACTTTGTTGATTTGGATATTTTGAGTATGATGACTATCTCCCTCATGGTTTAATGTTGATCGTTCTTAATTAGTGTCTCAATTTGATCACTATCAACTTCAACTGGTCTATCCAACCATGGAACATCATCCAGTGAGAAATCTCTAGCATGAAACTTTGCAAACCACTTTTGACATGTTCGATCAGTCACAGCATTTTCTTCATACACTGCACAAATCTTTTTTTGTGTTTCAGTTATGTTTTTACCTTTCTTGAGATAATACAGCATTATATGCCAAAAGTGTTGCTTATTTTCTTCCATCTTCAATATTAAAATGGCTACACAAAATTTCACCAATTTTGATACTTTTTAAAAAAACACACACTGCTATGAGAGCTGTCACAAACAACTAAGTGCTAGTAGAGCCATCTTATGGAAAAAACCAAATGACCTTTTTGGCCAACCCAATAGAAATCTGACCACTGAGAAGAGACTACTAAACCCTTATTTATCCCCAGTAATTTTTTTTGTTCAATACCACAAGGATAATAATATCCTTTGTAAGATGTGAACTGCCTCTGAACCATGCAAGCATATAGATTGATATTAAAAATTAATTGCATTTGAGTAATATTATCTATAAAGACAGAGCAGCTCTAGAGGGCTGGGTGTTTAAGACAATTGGTGATAGATTCTGGGGCCCTGGGCTCAGATCCCTGAGTCTGGGGTCCTCATGCTTTTGTCTGGTGGCTGATCTCAGTCTGTTATGCAGTCCTTGGACCTATCGTGTGAGCTATCATGACACCATTTATTTAGGCACTAGTTAATACCTCTTGGGAGGGGTAAGTGAAACCATTTATAAAATTATGATGGCCCTCTAGAGCCTCCAGAAGTCTAGGCCAACCTTAGGGAATAGGCAAGAGAATCAGTGAAGACTGGGGAAAATTACTAAGCTAAAAGAACCGGACTTTCTTTCCTCTTTGCCATGAACTAGCAGTGTGGTCTCTGATAACTCTTTGGTTTTACTTTATAAACGCTTAAATGGGTTGCATTGGGTAAGCTTTAAAGCACCTGCGGCTTTGAAATTCTACTTCTATCAACTCTAATCATTCATACTGTTGATTTATATTATATGGAGCTGATGTCAATGAGCACCTTTATTCATTCAGCAATTTTTATTGAGCACCCACCGTGCATCAGGCTCTGTGCGAGGTGCTTGGGGTACGTCACTGAATAAGACTGACAGAGATCCTGTGCTTCTTCTCCCCCTATCCCCCAAGCTCACGTCCTTGCAGATGAAGATAGGAAATAAATACAAATGATACACAGGAAAATGTATAGTATATTAGTATATGCTACATAAAAAAAGACTAGAACTTGGTAAGGAGGATTAGGAGACTGAGGTAAGAAGGAGATTGAAATTTACATGAGGTAGTCGAACTTTATTGAGAAGGTGACACTGAATAAAGACTTGAAGAAGGTGAAGGAATGAGCCATGTGAATATTAGCTGCAAGAGTGATCCAAGCAGAGATAAGGCCCCATGGGCGTGGCTGGGCACTCTGGTGGAAGCACACCTGTGTGCCCTGGGAACAGCAACGATGGCAGCGTGGTCGGGGGTCTGGGAGAGATGGGAAGGGAGGGCACGACTGGGGGAAAGACATTTGGCTCTGTGGGCCATTATAGGAGTTTTGGCTTTTATTCTGAATGAAATAGGAACCATGACAAGGTTTGAGCCAAGGAACGATATCATCAGTGTTTATAGTGCTCCAGGTAACAGATGGTGGTGGCTTGAACTGGACTGGTGACAGTGGAAGTTTAATAAGATGCAATTGAATTCTGGTTATACAGGGGTGGGCAAAAAAGTCAGATAAATTACTGGTCATCATTATCTAAAAGATAAAGCATAAGTAAGGATATGAAATAATAACACTAATAATAATGACAAATAATTCAAATAAATATTTAATACAAAAATTAATTTACTTTAAATAATAATGCAAGAGTAAACTGTGTTTTGCATACTCACAAGTGTAAACCTACTTTGCCTAGTCCTGTATTTTGAAACTAGAGCCAGTAGGATTTACTGGTGATTTGGATATAAAGTCTGAGAGAGACTTGCCTTCGGCTTCTGGAAAGATGGAGTGGCCAACTTTGAAAGAAAGAATACAGGTGGAGGAGGTTTGGAGAGCAATGTTAGGAATTAAGTTTTGGTATAAGATTTTGAAGTAGTGCTGAGCAGAAAATAAATAAACCTGTGATATAAATCTGTGAATCATTAATTTAGATATGGTGTTCAAAGCTACAGAGACTGGATGAAAGAGGCCACCAAGGAAGTGCGTGCATGTGTGTGTGTGTGTGTGTGTGTGTGTGTTTGTGCGTGCATGTGTGTGTGTGTGTGTGTGTGTGTTTGTAGCCCTGGATGGTGTAGCTCAGTGGATTGAGCGCGGGCTGGGAACCAGAGGGTCCCGGTTTGATTCCCAGTCAGGGCACATGCCTGGGTTGCAGACCAGGTTCCCAGTGAGGGCCATGTGAGAGGCAACCATACATTGCTGTTTCTCTCCCTCTCTTTCTCCCTCCCTTCCCCTCTCTCTAAAAAAATAGTGTGTGTAGACAGAGAAGAGAAGAGCTCCTAGATCCTAGATGGAGTCTTGGCTCCTTCAGTGTTAGGAGGAGCCCACAAAGGACACAGGAGGAATAGCAGTGCAGGTGGGCACATGTTTGCATGCGGTATGTGTTGTGAAATAATCACAGTAAGTCTACTTAACATTCATCACCACACATAGCTATACTTTTTTATCTTGTGATGAGAACTTCGAAGGTCTACTTAAACGTTCTTAACTTTCAAATACACAAATATTGTATTATCAGCAACTTTCAAATGTACAATATCATATTATTAACTATATTCAACTACTTTTTGGAAACATAAGTATTACACAGTATTTAAAAAGTTCTTCCAAGTAAGGACCAGTGGGTTTAATGAACACTGGTAATATTTGTATGGTTTCCCAAGAAAAGCAAGGATTTGAAAAGACACCTGAAAAACATTTTTGCGATCCTAAGTCTTCCTAGTATTCTAAGGCTGAGGATGGTAGGGAAAGTCTTTGAAAAGGATTGAACCAAAGAGCTGAGCATGGAGCTAGCATGGAAATGGTATTATAGGCCTGAAAAATTGATAATAACCCATGCTCAAAGGTAGTACACATGTACAAAAGTACATTGCTGAAGAGGTTAAAGAACAAATGTGTGTCTAAATGAGAACTTGATTCTGTGTTCAAAGACTTTCTCTTAACTGGTTGACTTCTTAAGCACTAAAGAGACTAGAACAGAACAGGATAAAAACCAGACACATATCCTCGGACAGCTGATGGTGTGCATGTGTTTATATAAAATGCATTTTCTAAAGAGGTAGGGACTTTGAGGTCAGGATTAAGAGATCTAGAATTTCCGTTATCCAAACTAAGTGAGTTCTAGTTCATGACGTTTGAGACTCAACTGTTAAGGACAAAAGAGCACAGAGAACACTGGGCCTACCCTGACTTTATCCACAAGTTTTAGCTTTAAAAAAAAAAGCTTATTTTTAACTTGGACCTAAAAGAAAGATACAGACAAAGAGAGGAAAACAAGAGAAGAAATCAAGCCTTTTAACCTAACCCAGTATCAGAATGTTCCACAAGGCAGTGGCAAAGCCCTCTGGGCAAAATTTAATCCAGTGTTACCGTATGGATTCCCTACCTGGAAAACCTTGCCTGTAGCATTTAGGCCTGAAAGAAGAGAGATTTACAGTATCTAGTCTTCGGCCCTACAATGCCAGAATAAAGCCCTAGAATACTAGAAGAAAACATGCATATAAAGTAAAATGCATTTTCAAAAGTGAGCAAATTCTCTCTCACCCTCCCCACCCCACCCCCTATTCCCCTCACCCCCCATTCCTAAATCCTAGGATTTCTGGCAATAATTGTTACCACTGAATGGCAGGATTTTAACTACCCATGAAGAAATGTAGTTACCAAAGTTTCCAGGAAGATGGCATTGATATACTCTTTCAGCTGAAACAGAGACGGGGCCCTGGGAATAGCTTCTGGTTAGCTCTCCAATAGGATTTTCAGTATCTCTTAAGGAGAGCCTAATTTAAAACTGCAGCCACAAAAGCTGGACTGCTGGTGGGTGGAGGTTGGTCTACTGGGCAAATAGCTTAGCAAACATCCTTCAACTAGAATTAAGTTCCTGGGAAATTGTGTCATAAAAATAAATTATACTTTCCTCAAATCTATAAAGTTGATTTTTCCTTCGGGTTATAATTTTTAGATGTAAATTTGATATTGGTTTATTGTACATACATACTTTCTTAAAAATGCTTGGTCTCTTGACATCTCCGATGGGAAACCAGAGTTTATGTGGTCTTCAGGGACAACCACTATCCCTAACACTGCATAATTTTTACTGTTTACAAACGAAGTTTGGGATGGGATTTAGGAAGCTGAGGATTCATGTTATCTGTTGCCATGACATTTAATAACCTATTCCAAATTGTATTTTGTTTCTACCATTGCAAGAGTCTGATTTTTATAATTCTCAATACATTGGCTTCCATTTGTTAAAAAGACATATGCAGCAAGCTGATGTAAAATATATATTGCATGATTGAAAGCTGGATCTGTATCTCAAGACTCTATTTCATTAATGAACAAAACATTATTCAGTTCACTATATAAATAACTTATTGAATGTGATTAATGTTATTATTCCCGAGATTCACTCGAGCGCACCGTTTCATTGGATTCTCCCACCAGACAGGGTAAACGGTGTTTTCTCCATTTTACAAAGAGATTGAGGCTTACATGTGTATGATGATTGATGCTGAGTTTCAGAGTTAAAGAAGTTTTTGAGAAATAAAGCAGTGTAAACCAACAAAAATAGCTAAAGAAATCCATTTTGGAGTGATTTTTCAATGCTGCTGTCCTGAGGAAATCTTTCTTCTTTCATTTAATGTTACGAGATTATTTGGTCTATACAGTGGGGGAAAAGACACCCCTTTTCTCCCCCAAATCTCCTCAGGAACAATTGATGATGGCAAAGATCTTTTTACCCAAAGACACAGTGTTCCAAAGGTATCCATGGAACTCTGTTTAAATCAGTAGAATGAGCCCAGTTTTGCCATAACCCCTTGATCCACTCAGTGATGCCATCGTTGGTTGATTCTTGTATGTGCCCTGACTGGGGATTGAACCTGCAACCTTGGCTTATCGGGACAATGCTCTAACCAACTGAGCTACCTGGCTTTCAAAATGGTCTCATACTGATTCATGTTATGATTCCCAGGTGAAAAAAATAGAATGTAAGATTCCCAGACTAAGCTTTTCTTATTTGCATCTCAACACTCAAGGATGTTTGTGGATCTTATTTATCACATCTTTTGCTCTCTTTTAAACAGGAGTTTCAACAATCCATATTCTTCAATTTACTAGTTGAGTGCTGAATTTCCTTTCTTATGAAATTCATTATGTAGTACCCAATTCCACCTATTTGCAGTGACTTTGCTATCTTTTAAACGTTTTCTTATACCATCAAATGCCTTTGTTTGCATTAGAAAATTAGTTTATCTGGTTATGTGGCATTTTTCTAATATCAAGACCCAAAGGCATCTTATAGTTACATTCACCAACCCCAGAGTACACTGCTGCTTGTTTCAGGGTTTGAGCAGAGGTAGCCAGGCCGTGGTCGTTATCTAGAACTCAAAGGCAGCCTTGGGAGTCAAGCCTGAAGTGTCTTTTGTCCTCTAATAAGTATTTTACGTCTCCCTGGGGAGTGGTGAGAAAGTCTCCGAGCTCCCTTACTGCTCCCACGTTATCAGTCTCATCTCCGGGCGGGGCCTCCGCCCCCGACTGTCCTCACGGTTAGCTCTACTTCTGATTTTTATTTTTAGGGCCACCGTTTTTACTTTGCTTTTCAGCAAATGGTGTGAGAGTAGGGAAATTTATTATGCCCTGGTGAGGGGAAATCATGCCTGGAATCCTTGCCATTTTCAAGTTGCTAAATCAGTGTTCTGATAGTTAATTTAAACATTTTTCTATTGCTAAGAGAATAGATATTAAAAGTTCTCATCACACACAAAAAAAAGTATTTGTAACTACATAAGGTGATGGGTGTTAGACTTTTTGTGGCGGTCATTTTGCAGTGTATGAGTACGCAACTATCAAATCAGTATGTTATATACTGAAATTAATATAATGCTAAATGTCAATTATATTTCAATAAATCACATATTTTCAAAGATTATAAAAAATAGTATTATATGTAAATGAAGTATTGAGTGGCACAAAGTTATTAACGTCTTTGTAGACCTTCACCCTGTTTTTCCTCACTGTAGAGATACCGCTCTTTCACAGTTTCCTTTTTAAATCAGTTTACCAGCGTTAGGGTTCATTGACCTACAAAGGCCTTCAGGACACGGTGGCTCAGGACTTTGAGAAAAGGAGAAGCCATCCCCATTTTAATTCAGGAGTTATCAGTTAGAGTTGCACGCATCTCTCATAGTTTCCTGGGGAGAGGGACAAAGCCTGGATGGTTCCACCATCTAGCGTAGTTTCTGGCAGGAAGTGAATTCCACAGAAGCCGCACCTGAGCACAACAGAGCAAAATGATTTTTCTTGGATTCCAGTGTCTATAAAACATTTCCGTCTACTGGTTGGCAGCTCAAATGACTTCTAAGGAACGTAGTGGGGCCAGTTTGTTTCCTGCTCTGAAAATCTGCTGCATTCCTGTCTCTAGCAGCCCATTATTAAGTGCTTTCTTGCATCTTTCTTCTTATCTCCCTATTTCCCTAAATTAGGGGTGTCAGGAATATTGCTGCAGAGGGGATGTTATGATTTTATTTACAACAAACTTCAAATTTACTCTGAGAATTAACCAACCAACTGTAGGTAGTCCTGTATCATTCCAGTCAAGTTCATGATTTCCAGGAAAGACAAGGGATGGGAGGACCTCAGCCCTACTAATGGCCGTGCCTTCTTAACTTTAGACACTTTGGTTCACAAGAGCAAAAGACTCATGGTGTCCAATAAGAACAGAAAAACTGCAGACAACCTTAAAACTGTGTGTAACAATAATGAATCTATAGATTGGTTAGCAATCTCAATTTGGTATTTTGCCAATAGGGGCTTTCCTTACTTTTATGAAGTGAAGGCAGAGGCGTCCAATCTGGGATTGAGGCATTTTGGCATTTTGCTCCCAACAATTTAACTGGAAACCCTGGTGCCTGTGGTCTCTGGCGCCCACAGGACTGCATTGTGAAGCATTAGTTCAGCTTAGTAGTTCACCCATAGGGTATGGAAATAGCCTGGGGTGACCGAAATGCAAACCCAACTCTAATTACTAGAGAATTGGAAATGAACACCCACAATCTTTACCTACATTCTTTAAGACCACACTGCTTTTAGTTATACATGTCCCAATGCTGAACTTTTCTGGGACTAAAAGACATTTATGTTCTAGTTTAGGTAACTTACTTCCAAATTTAGGTAATTACAAACACAATTTTAAGGGAGTTAAGGAAACCCTCAGATGAAAATAATATAGTCCATGCTCTGTATTTCCATTTGTGCCTTCCATTCTCAGTATTATTTTCCATTTCTCTGGGTGGGAGGTCATCTTTTATTCACTAACGTTCACTGGCGTAGCGGACAATGGTGGATTGTCTTTGTTCAAGGATACCTGAATTTAGATGCAGTGGTTAGTTTGGCAACTCATCCCCAATCACACAGCTAGTTCTGAATCAGTCCTGCTTTGCACACTCCTAACTCAGCTGAGCGGGTCATGAACAGGGACTACGATCCTGCACTCAGCCTGAGACCGTGCCTCTGGCTAGCCAACCTTGGGCACATTGCTTCTGGGAGTTTCGTTTTCCTCATCTCTCCAACAGGACACACACATCCCTACTTTGCAGTGTGGTCATAGGGATCAAATGACGACTGAATATGTTCAGTGCCTGGCATGCAGTGAAGGCTCAACCTGTAGTAGGCAGCCAGACAGGCATGAGCAGAGCAGGGCAGTAGGTCAGGTAGGGAATGTCCAGTGTATGGTTGCACTCACTGTACTGTGGATATTTTCATGACAGTGCATATACCGTTCTTTCAGCCACTGCACAGCATTCCTTTGTGTGTATGTGCTATGATTTATCATGTCCGGATGGATGGACTTCTTGCTTGTTTCCATTTATCTTTTCCATAAATAGGGCTTCAATGAACATCCTTGTCCAATTTGATTCCTTACCCTCTCTGCTTTAAAATTATTCAGTGGTTTCTTATTTTTACACTCTATGCTTAAATCTCATGCCCTGTGGTAAAAGCCTGGTGCTTATAAAGTAGTGGCAGAACCGAAGGTGTCTTTATAATGCTACCTCTAGCTTTTGGGCGATTTCAGCGTTATCTCTGGTGTGGTGGACTCCCTGCTCTGAGAAACGGCCTGTCCACTGCGCACAACTTTCTAATTCTACCTTTTTGCCTTTCCCATGTAAACTCCTTGCTTACATATGTTCCCTTAATTCTCTCTTTATAAATTTCCTGTCTTTTTTCTCCTTCCTTCAAGGCACAAGCAAAAGTGCACATGTTCCCAAAAGTCTGTGTGGGCTACTTCCATTGCTGTTATTCGATGCTATCAATGCTCTGGCTGTTTTTTTTTTTAAACAAGCATTTATTGAATTGTTATGGTATCCATTTCACTGCATCAGATATGCATATGATTGTATTTTGTAAGATTTCCTTACTTTTTCCTTGTTTATAAATTGCTACAACCTAACGATAAATAACAAGTGTGCCATAGCCTACCCTTCAGAGCTCCCCCGCCAGATGTTGATCACTCTATCGAATTTGCTTTTGCTACAACTGAGCGCACACAGTGTTGGCTGTGTGGTGGCAGGATGTGGTTGGGGTGGGACACCACCATTCCTCATAATAGGGGAGAGGAATTCCTTAGCATCAGGGCAGTATTGAAAGATTCTGTGTTCACTGGAATGTGTAAGAATTTTGCCTCATGAACATTTAAAAGATTGTGGTCAGGCCAATGAACCCACTAGTCAGCAGTGACATACAAGGTGACTGGCTGTTTGCGAAGTACCTGCGGAGGCATTTGTAGGCCTTGCCCGAGATGGTTGGGCTAGAACGGCGACTGTTTTGTAATAATCGGTATTTGTTAATGCTGTTTTGTATTTGTTCAATGTTCCTGTAAGTACACAGTCACACAAATTCCAGGATTCAAAACTATGCCTGGAACAAATTTTTTTGGAGGAGTGCTAGTCAATATGCCTTTCCAGAATAAAGAAGGTGTTTTTTCTTCTCTTGAAGAACTGCAATGTCTGCTACACAGTTGAGTAGCGGGTACTCAACAAATGCTTCTTACTATCAACTGGCACCTAGTGTCACCAAGAAAAGCAAACCAAAACCAAAGAACCACAACAAAATCAAAGTTAGAATTGGTTTATAAGCTGCTGTGGAAGTGAGACTTACTTCAAGGTACCTCTGTTTGGGGTGAATAAATAGCACATATGGGAGAAATGCCAAAAGAGGGTTCTGTGACGCAGTCACCCTAACTACTGCGGGCTGTTGGAGTCACAGGGCCGCAGGCACCACCACCTCCCAGAGAGCAGATTATAGACCCAAACCAAAGAACGTTCTGAACAACGATAAGAAAAGTAGCAAGAAAATAATAAAAGCAGCAGCTATGGTTTAATTCTTTTTCAAAAAGATTTTATGTATTTATTTTTAGAGACAGGGGAAGGGAGGGAGAAACAGAGAAAAACATCGACCAGTTGCCTCTCACACGCTCCCTGCTGGGGACCTGGCCTGCAACCCAGGCATGTGCCCTGACTGGGAATCAAACCTGTGACCTTTCAGTACGCAGGCTGATGCTCAGTTCACTGAGCCACACTAGCCAGGGCCAATTCTTATAATAGGTAATGTTTGTTTTAAATATATTATGTCATTTTAATTTTCAGCACAGTCTTGTGTGGGTAATTATTATCATATAAATGAAGTGAGCCTTGGGGAATTTATACAATTTGCTCGAGTCACACTGTAAGTAAGTGGGAGGGACAGAATTGCAATGCATTCGCACAGATGCTAACACGTACATTCTACCCATCGTTTCTGACTGTCCCTAGAGCTCATCGCTAAGGCAGGAAGGCTGAAGAGGTTACACTGACCTGGTTGGACAACAGCCGCTGAAACATCCACATCAATGCTTAACCAACACGAGGTTTTGGAACTAAGTAAAGAATTCCAAGCTAATTTAAAATGTATCTTAATCAGGAAGGGGGCTCCCCAGGCTTGGGCCTCATTTCTCTCTAAAGCTCCATGTGTCAGGATGAAGTCACCAGGGCTGTGCACCTGACAGCCCCCACAGCCCTCCGGGAAGGCGGCGTCTGGCACAGGGATGTGGGAAGGCCACTGTTTGTCAGGAAGCTGGACACACCTTTGATCATTACCTACCCAGAATGTCCTTACAGTTCCCTGGTGGGTCACTTACATTTTATCACTTCCTATTGGTCATTAGTGCAGCAGCTTTCAAAGAGAGGGCCTGGTGTGCAGGTGGACACGAGTGTAATTCAGGCAGGAAATAGCGCACCTCAGTGTGCTGTTCTCTAAAGACACGAGGAGACGCTACACCAGTCTCTCGTGAGACGGCAGCTTCACAGTGTTCAACCTAAAAACTAAAGGACCAGGAAGTGGGTGGAAAATGATTCTCCGTAATTCAAGGAAATAAACAGAAGCAGTGGTCTGGGTGGTACAAAAAGTGGAAATCCACAAAACCTTTTACATTTGACTCCGGCGTGCATTACATAACATAATTTCTCCTGTCTGTCAGGCATGCCTGTTCTAGTTATGTTTTATTTGATGGGGAGTAAAATATATTTTCAGTTTATAGGTGTGTCAGACCTGAACATAATAAAAGCGTGGTCAAGTGTACACTGAGTACAAAGAGCCTCTCTCTCTTGAGTTGTGTTATTCTGAAGTGATTTGTGATGTGTATCACTGAGTTTTCAAAGAGGTTTATAACTGGTTCAGATATTATCCTTGTACATAAGCAGCCTCATCGTGGCAGTTCTGTTCATTCACAGGTTCATAGGACAAAATCTTGCTTATAGACAGGATTCTAATTGATATTCTTTGGGGATTTTAGATACAGTATGGTAGAAATACATTTAACATGAGGATTAAGTGATGAATATACATAAAACAATACAAGTTATTATTAGCAGTAGGAAGAGCTATAGAATAAATGAGAAAGACAATATGTTATGCTAATGATATTTGGAACTTACGTTGAGCTTGTCTAAAGTTTAAGGGCAAGACTGGCAGTTAATTTTTATTCTCACTGCATGCCTGCACAGTGACTTGTATATAGTGTGAAGTACAAATATATTTGTTGAATGGTCAGCCAGTTCTGGTAACAAATTATGAACTCTGTCTCATTATAAATAGCTGTAGTGTCTGTTCATGTGAAGATTACTAATAATACAAGTTGATAAGGATAAGTGCTGAATTAATGATATCTAAAAGACATGCTATAAAAGGTCCGCAGGGAGAGAGCTCGTTTTGGGTTAGAGGGATTGCTGAAGAGAGGAAGGAATTTAGCCCTGAAGAATAAGACTCAGGTGAAGGAGAAGGAGGGAGGCATTATTAGCAGGGAATGGAAATTGCCCACATGGAAGAATACCAGGAGCCTCAGGAATCTGTAAGGCATTCTCTAGGCAATGCTAAGTTAGTGAGGGTTTCTGCCCAGAAGATTGGCATGTGGTTTGTGAAAAGGATCTTCCCAGTTATTTTCAATGCCATTGCCTAAGTCTGAATGTTAGAAATGATCAGAATTTAATGGAATTTAATAGAAATTAATCAGAATTTAATACGCCATGTAGTCTATTAGATGGATGGCCATCAGCATTAAAAAAACAAAATATAAAACAATATAGTATATTAAAATTTATTGCCTGTAATGAGGCTAAGTATTGTTTTATGAAAATTCCATTTCCGCTGTGCGCATGTGGGTAAGCGTGTGTGTGGGATCTGGGAGTGGGTAAGCATGTGTGTGGGATCTGGGAGTGGATTTCAGCCAAAAAAAAGTTTGAACCACTGAGCTGGAGTCCTTAATGAGATTCTTTACTAATGAACAGGTCTTTCTTTTCTCCATAGCAAAAATAGTTTTATTCCAACTAGCAACTTCATTTTTAAAAAAATCATACACATATCAGGTTATCATATACAGGGACCAGATTGTGTTTTGTGAAAGACAAAAAAACAAAAGGTAGTGTTGGTTGTATTCAGGCCTCTACCGTAGGGAGAGCACTGCAGACCTGCAGGTCAGCCTCAGCGGGGCGGCCATACCCAAGACTTCTGTCGGGAGGAGCAGAAAAGTGACAGGTGGTGCTTTGCAGTGGGAATTGTTTTGTAATCAAGGGGAGTCTCAGTCAGTTATCTGTGCAGGAAATGTTTATCTCTGTGTCTCGCTTGTTTCAGGGGGACAAACAGGTTCTGATCTTGGCTGAATCACTTGTGAGACAAAGAACGGGAGGTGGAGGGCCGGTGTCTATTCCTGTCAGCAGGTTCAAGCGACAGGGGAAAGGTCTGTTTGTCCCTGTCACTGGCAAACACAGGCTAACATGGGGTCCCTGGGAGTCTTAGGAAAGGCGGGAGAAGTGCAGATTGTGGCTCTTATCTGTGTCGTATGGGGGGAGGTGATTCTTCGAGACCACACATTTCCCAGGACACATGAATGTAAGAATTTTTTTAAAGGTCCAGCTGTTTTCCAGAAATACAGAGCTCAGGCAAACGTCACCATTGTCTGTTTTCTCTTCTGGGTTGGCTTTAAAGGAAACATAGAACTGAATTTCGGACCCACTTGCTACAAGTGGTTTTACTCCAGCTAATTTCTTGGATGATAACTGATGGCAGCTAACACTGTGGGCATGTAACTCTGTAGCAGGCAACTTCTTTTTAGTCTGGGCATAACTGGTACTGGAAAAGGTCATTTAAAGTGAATCTACTTTCAGAGCAAAATTTAACAGAAGACAGCAAAAAAAAGTTTGAATGGGCCTTTATCTTGAAAAATGAAACTTAAAATGATAAAAATAAATGGATTGTATGGATTATTTAATAATATGTAATTTGTAACTGCAACTTCTAGAACAAAGCAAATTCTAGAACAAAGAATGGATGAGATATTGATTTCTCTGACACAGTTCTATGATAGCGCTATAAAATATACTTCTCTTTATTTGTGATTTTCATAGCACAGTTTTATAGAGGATATCATTTTCAAAAAATGTTCAAGGCTTTATCAATTTTCTGAAATGTCTTTCAATCTTTTGATATTCACTTTATTGTTTTTTCTGAAGTGCCTGTGTTTCCTTCTCTTCTTCATTTGATTTGTGGTCTAATTCCGTTCAATGATCTTGCTTGAGCAATTCCAGCAGTCCTCACCTCCCCTTACATTAGATTTATATCTGTTGTATGTGCTGCACCTTGTGATTGATTTGTATTGACTGTATTGTGTTGCTGACTATTTAAAACAAAGACATTTGCCCAAGGTGTGAATTGCTTAAGAGAGGGCAAATTTTCTTGGTTCAGTAGTCAGCATTTTCCTTCACTTTATGATGAAGGAAAATATTTCTTCACTGTACCATTATTGCTCTATCTAGATTTGAAGTTTTGAAAACTTCAAAAGAGAAAACTCTGCCCTGGCTGGTGTAGCTCAGTGGACTGAGCACGGGCTGCAAACCAAAGGGTCGCCGGTTTGATTCCCAGTCAGGGCACATGCCTGGGTTGCAGGCCAGGTCCCTAGTGGGGGCCATGTGAGAGACAACAACACACTGATGTGTCTCTCCCACTCTTTCTCCCTCCCTTCCCTTCTGTCTAAAAATAAATAAATAAAATCTTAAAAAAAAAAAAGAGAAAACTCTAACAGCTACTCCTCTGCATTTTAAATGCTTAATTTTATGTAAGCCTCGCTTCGACTCTATGAAGCACGAGCTGTTATCCACATACAAAAAAAGCAGCTTTGAGGATTTGCATTACTTTGCCCTGAGTCACGGAGTCATCAAACGGCAGAGCAGGACGTGAATGCAGGAACGTTTAATAACACAGTTTGTACTCGTTGCTGAGGTGGTATGCTTGCCTGTTGCTCGCCAAGCCCACCCACTCTTATCTTCCCTGCCTTAATTTTCCTCTGCCTGGATTTACTTATTTACTTATTAGAAATTTAGTGGCTTCAAAATTAAATTTTTTTCAATTACAGTTTACATTCAATATTATTTTGTATTAGTTTCAGGTGTACTGCATAGTGGTTAGACAATCAAAGTGTGCCCTCTGATATTTCTAGGAACTTCCTGACACCACACACAGTTATTACAATATTATCGACTCTATTTTCTATGCTGTTCTTTACATCCCCGTGACTATTTTGTAACAACAGTCTGTGCCTTGCGATGCCTTTATCTTTTTCGCCTCGTCCCCAACCCCCTCTGCTCTGCAGCCATCAATCTGTTCACTGTATCTATGAATCTTTCTGTTTGTAAATTTAGTTTTATCTTGTTAATATACTTTTAACCAATTTAAGTCCTTTGTAGGAATAAAGAGAGATATATACGCTTTTTTTTCTTTGCAAAGCAAGCACCTTTTTCAAGGTAATCTGGAGAGAAAGCGTGCTGGTCACCCAAACAGGTCTGGAGCTCAGTATTCTGAGTGATCACCTAAGGTTGAAGTTCAAAGCGTCTGTGTCCTCACTTGTGAAACCGTGTGGTTGTTACTACCTAGCTCATGGGGTTATTTTAAGATTAAGCGCAATCACGCACATCTAAAGCGCTCAGCATCCTGCCTTTCACGAAGAAGCCACCTTGGAAACATTCCGTCATTGTTTGTATGCTGCCAATGAGATGAGCTGGGTGGTCAGTCAGCCGTGAGCTGGGTGGTCAGTCAGCCGTGATCTGGCCTGAGAGAAACCAGCCCTGTTTCGTTCTAAGTTCCACTGCTGTTATGTAACTTCCATTTTTCTCAGTTTTTAAGTCATCAAGGTGAGGCAACCATTATTGTTTTTCAGGTTGAGTTAATTCTTAAAACTTCTCTTGGATTATAATTAGGGGAGCAAGGTGGTGTAGAAGAGGAAGTGGTCAACTTGAAATGGAGGGGCCTGTGCCCCAGTTTTGGCTCTTGTGGTAACTACGTCATCAAACATTTTGGGGTCTCTGTTGTCACATCTGAAATATGAATAGTTGGATTCAGTGCTTCTTAGTGTATGTGCGGCTGCAGCGAGCACCAGGTTCAGTGCTTCTTAACCAGAGACAAAAGCTGGAATGATGTGGGGAGCTTGTTAAAAACACATGGGCCTGTATAATACCCAGAAATGCACATTCACCAGTTTTTTGATGGGCCCCAAGCATGACATGTCTTCCCTGTATTCATTTTTGGTTAAGAATCAGTAGAAGAAGCTCTCTTAACATTCCTTCTAGTTCAAATGTTCCCTGATTTAATGACTGTCAGTCCCATAGTGACTGCATGGTTAGGAGTCTAAACATCTGGCAGACACAGATGGTTGTACCCTTCTTCCTTTACGAACACAAACCTAAAATTTCAGCTCAGCACATGCCTTCCAGAATAAAAATTACATTTCTCAGCTTCCCTTTGGGTATGGCCATGGAGTGAATGCTGGCCAAAGGGAAGTGGTATGTAAAAATTCTGAAAGTGCTCTTACACTAAAGAAATGTGCCATTCTGACTTCTTTTTGCAGATTGGCACGCATGCATGGAAGCAACAGATGGGCCATCCGTATTGGTCCATGCCACGGGACCTGCAATCTGGAGATGGAAGAGAAGATGGAAGGAGCCCAGGCCCAAGACACCACGGAGTGCCATGCCAGCCACGAACTTACCACCTCCAGGCTTCCTCGCCGTGTGAGAGAGATATATTATTATCTAGTTAAACTAACTGCTCTCTTGGTTTTACTCTTTTTTTTTTTCCCCAGCCAAACCCATTTTATTTATTTATTTTTATTTTATTTATTTTTAGAGAGAGGGGAAGGGAGGGAGAGAAACAACAATGTATGGTTGCCTCTCACATGGCCCTCACTGGGGACCTGGCCTGCAACCCAGGCATGTGTCCTGACTGGGAATCGAACCGGGACCCTTTGGTTCCCAGCCTGTGCTCGATCCGCTGAGCTACACCAGCCAGGAGCCAAACCCATTTTAAATTAAAAATATGTGGAGCAAGAAAAGACTTTATGAACTCCAGTCATGTTTCCCGATCTACATGTTGGCATGAATTGGAATATCTGTTTACTGTGGCCTTTGTTTTCTACTTCTGGAAGTGTGTATCTGTGAGACTGAGCATATGCTTGTGTATCACAATTGTAGAAAACACAATGTTTTAATGATTTTATCTTATTCTCTACAGATAGGTATAATTTCCTTGGCATATACTATACAAACACATATAAATAATGTTCGGCCTCAAAAATAGCCAGTTGTCATCAATTTTGTATGTAACTTGGTAGGTCCTGAACTGCAGTGAAATACCAAGAACTACCATTTATTTTTATTAAAAATTTTAAATATACTGATTTTAGAGAGAGGGGAAAAGGAAGAGAGAGAGAGAGAGAGAGAATCATTGATTTGTTGTTCCACTTATTTATGCATTCATTCGTTGATTCCTGTGTGTGCCCTGACTGGGGATTGGACCCACAACCTTGGCACATTGGGAGGGTACTCTAACCAACTGAGTTATCTGGCCAGGTCTACCATTTAAATTACATACTTTTTTTGCTAACAATTGTTATTATTAGCAATGCGCAAACATATGGTGTTGAGTTTTTAAAGTACTTCTATATATTTTTCAAGTATTTGCGTTTGACAAGAATTCATTAGAAAAAACTTTTAATCCTTTTCCTTCTCAAGTACAGTACAATGAAAACACACACACACCATATATACTATAATGGAATTTGTGGCTTGTTAATTTGCATTTAGCCTGTAAAAAATTACCTTTAAAGACTTTCTAAAACACTGGGTTTTGGCATATATGTTTCTAATTAGGGGTGGGGATGGGAGGATAGTGAAAATAATATTTTATATATGTATGTATTTATTATATATATAAAAAATACATTATATGTAAGAATTAGGTTTGGGGCATAAAATCTGCCAAATTCTGGGATTAAAAGTCATGTAAGTGATTTTTTTGCCATTTCCAAACCTTTTAAAATAAATTGTGGTAAAGTTTCAGGCTATTTAATAAGCAACATTCTCTCTCTCTCTCTCTCACACACACACACACACACACACACACACACACACGAAACACACGCCCTAAAACAAACTCATCCTCACATACTGAATGAAAAGGAAACCAGTTCAATCCATACAAGCCTACAAACAGGTGATTGGGAGGGGAAAGGTAACATACTAATCACGAAGAGCTGTCTTTTTACCTGCGTTCCTCTCCTCTGGGTCCGGGTCAGTGTAGATGGAAGCCGCGGTGAACAAGGAGAAGATAATGAAGGCCAATAAAACGAAGGCCATTTCCAGGTTGGTGAACGGAAGCTCCATGAACCAGCACACACTTCCTCACCTTCAACAGAAACCAAGCGTTGGCTTAGCACACTCTCTCCAGAGAGAGCTTGTTCAGCAATGATTTATTTTAGAATCAAACACATGTGAAATTTATGAGACTTGTTAAAATACTTCTGCACACTTGGGACAACTTATCTGGGACTGGCAAAAATGGAGTGCGCTCCATGTTTTTGAACTTTGGCATAACTGTTGGTATAACTGAACTTTCACCTTTATTGTGTAGGTTGGAGGAGAACATGGAAGTCTGAATGGCGGAGTCCATTGTATTTACACACATCTGTGCGTTTTTTGGACACAATGCTGGGAGTAAGCCTAGGGTCTATTACATTTCATGAAGGAAGAAGTAGTCGTGTTGACATCTACCTGACGTGACTACACCTAGGTTCAGAGTAAAACCTCTTTGGTTTCTGTGCTTGGAATTACCTGGCATCTGCTCGCCAGGTGATAGCTATACAATTGAAGCAATTTATTTATTTATTTTTTTAGTGTGGGGGGGTGGGAAGCATAGACCTAAGAGCAGCTGCATCAAAACTAATCCAAATGTACATAAATGTGTTTACAATCTAACCATGAGAACTTGCAATTTCAGATTCAAAAAGTGGAGCTCGCATATTTGGAAAGGAAACAGTAGTTCCATTGGAGGAAAACTATAGCATTATCCAGTTGAAAGTAGCCTCTCTCTTTCTGTCTTTCAGTGTTTCCTGCACAAATGCTAAATATTTAAACCACTGTAGACATATGTGGGGATGTTATAATTTTAAGAATTCCCAGAGAATGAGATTTTACACCCTTCCATTGTAACTCACCTCAAATTCTTCACTTACCATGTATTTTAGGGAAGTAACTTATTAGGGTCTGTCACATAAGGGTTCAGGTTCAGGAACACTGAGCAGGTGGTACAGAGCGTTCCATACACACTCCTTACATCCCCGCGGTTTCTTCTATCCCTAACATCTTGCATTAGTGGGGTCCATTTGTTACAATTAATGAACCAATATTGATACATTCTTATTAAGTGAAATCCATGATTCACATTGAGTTTCCCTCTGTGTTACACAGTTCTATAGGTTCTGACAAACCATGTCGGCCACCACTACAGGTCCTACAGAACAGGTCCTCTTGTGCTTCGTGTAGTCACCCCCTCCTCTCTTTCTCAGCCCCTGGCAATCTCTTTACTGTCTCTAGTGTTGCCTTTTCCAATTGTCATGTAGTTGGAATCACACAGTGTGTAGCTTTTCCAGAATGTCTTTCACTTAACTGTAAGCATTTAAGGCACTCCATGTCTTTTTATGGCTTGGCAGCTCATTTCTTTATACCACTGAGTAATATCCTGTTATGTGGATGTATCAGTTTGTTTATCCATTCACCTGTTGAAAGACGTCTTGGTTGCTACCAGCTTCTGGTGATTATGAATAAAGCTGCTGTAAACATTCTGGTGCAGGTTTTTTGTGCACATGGTTTTTCAGTCTAGGAGCATGTTTGATGGGTCATATGATAAGACTCTGTTTAGCATTGTAGGAAGCTGCCAACCTGTCTTCCAAAGTGGCTGTACAATTGTGCATTTCCACCAGCAATGAAGGAGCAGTCCTATTGTTCTGTATCCTTGCATTGAATTGGTATTGTCATTTTTTTTAAACTTTAGTCACTCTGCTAGGTGTGTGAGATATCATTATTGTTTTCGTTTGCAATTCCTTAATGGTGTATGATGCACAAAATGTTTTCATATACTTATTTAACACTATATGTCATCTTCGTCTTTTATTCAGATCTTTTGCCTATTTTAAAAAGGGTTATTTGTGCCATGGCTGGTATGACTCAGTGGACTGAGCACAGGCTGCGAACCAAAGGGTCACTTGTTCAATTCCCAGTCAGGGCACATGCCTGGGTTGCAGGCCAGGTCCCCAGTAAAGGGCACGTAAGAGACAACCACACATTGATGTTTCTCTCCCTCTCTCCTTCCATTCCCCTTTCTCTAAAAATAAATTTTAAAAAATTAAAAAAATATAAAATGGGTTATTTGTTTTCTTATTGCTGAATTTTAAGAATTCTTTGTAAATTTTGGATCCAAGTGCCGTATCAGATAAATGTTTCCCAAACAGTTTCTCCCATTCTGTGGCTTGTCGCTGTTTTTCCTTAACAGTGCCTTTTGCAGAGCAGTTTCAGTTCTAATAAAGCCCAAGTCCTTTGTGGATCATGCTTTTGATATTGGATCCAGAAACTCGTTGCCAAAACCTAGGTCACGTAGATTTTCTTCTTTGTTATCATTTAGGTTTTATAGTTTTGCGTATTATAGGTCTAAGATTCATTTTGAGTTAATTTTTATATAAGGTATAAAGTCTGTGTTTAGTTGTTTTTGTTTTTCTCCTTCTCCCCCTCCCCCCTCCTTCTTCTTCTTCTTCAAATATGGATATCTAGTTGCTCAAGTACCATTTGTTGAAAAAATTACCCTTCTCTATTGTATTACCTTTGCTACCTTATTAAAGATTAGTCGACTATCTGTGTGTGTCTATCTCTGAGTCCTCTATCTACACACATATATATTTCTAGGAACCTATTTTGTGGTGACTGTTTTATGACACTTTAAGCACTGTCCTTGTTCTCAAAGCTACTTTTATATTAATTATTTTAAGATACAGGGTGAGCTGTCTCAGCAAACTGAAGCTGACTCTTAATCTTATGTTATCAGTCTTCACCCTGGAGAGCCTCTGTGCACATCTCTGTCATGATGGGTAAAAGCAGCCCCCAAATTCAATACTGAGCCAAATAGTGATGCTAGTTTAGGAAGGAAGGAAGGCTTTAGAGGGAAATATGGACCTTCAGCTTGGCACTAAAGAAACCCAAGTTTTCAGTAGAGAAGAGAGGCAAAGTCAATCCAAAGAGAGGATAAAATAGACATATGGTCTGTATAAACACATACACACACACGCACACACATTTTGAGTGTGGCGTTATGCTAAGTTGTTTTTGTGGTGAAGGGAGGTGATGGGAGGAGAAGCAGCAGGAACAGGATGTGGGTGACATGCAATGAGCACTTAGAAGGGATTAGGCACTATTTTAAGAGCCTTTATCTCCTTGAATCTTTATAGTAACTCTATATAATTGAGCTGTTATTGTCTCCATTTCATAAACGAGGGCACTGAGCACTGAGACATAAAGTAACTTATCTTAAACTGTAAGACAGTACATGGCATAGCTGGGATATCAACTAAGGCAGCCTGATTCCAGAATCCTCTTTTGATCAGTATACTCTGCTTGCATTCAGCAACTAACTAAGCTAGCAAACCAAACTTCCCTTCACAGTTAGAATCCGGTTTGGTAAAGCAATATGTACATTAATGGGAAAGGAGTTTTTATGTTAGGCACTGGGAGAAGATAATATGCGGACAATGGACAGAATTTAATACCTAGGTGAGAGCTTAGGCTTGTTTCAAATGCTATTAGAATGCGAAAATAAGGTCTTGGATAGTACCATGACATGCTGTAGCAGTATTCTGAAAATATTAATTGCATTTCTTTTTTCTTTCTTTTTTTTTTTTTAAAGATTTTATTTATTTATTTTTAGACAGAAGGGAAGGGAGGGAGAAAGAGAGGGAGAGAAACATCAATGTGTGGTTGCCTCTCATGTGGCCCCCACTGGGGACCTGGCCTGCAACCCAGGCATGTACCCTGACTGGGAATCGAACTGGCAACCCTTTGATTCGCAGCCCGCGCTCAATCCACTGAGCTACACCAGCCAGGGCTATTAATTGCATTTCTGTGTGAAGGAGAGATTGAAGAAAAAGAATGATGACTGGAAAAATACTCAGAGTGAGGTTTCAGCTCTGTATTAGTTTCCCCGATAGTAATAGAGTTGGGGGGCGGGGGGCAGGGGGCAGGATGAAGCTAAGAGCCACCTAGAAGAAAGGCCAGGAGGATCTTATGACTGCTGGTTATATGGGGTTTAGAGGTTGCCCCAACTAGTAAAAATACAGTACAAGGAGTAAGAGGGCAGATGAAGGCCACTTTAAAAAAATCCACAGAATCTTGTGTGAATCGGCAGTAGAGAATATTCCTCTAACTTTCTCATGGTTGGTAGAGATATATGCAGACTAAACTCTCACACATTCTGCACTCCTTCAATATTTGGAATTGGATGGATCATGCTTGTGCTTCTCCAAAGAATATGAGGACTATTGAGTCAGTTAAAAGAAGCTCAGAGAAGAAAAAATCATTCTTATTGCTAATATCCTATGGGGACTGTTGCCTTATGAAAAAATTCAACAAAGCAAAATAAAAACAGAAAAGAAATGGTGCCACCTGGTGGTGACTAGTTATTATAGCGGGGAGAAAGAGAAGATTTACTCAAGCTTTCTTTTTATTTATTTATTTATTTATTTTTAGAGAGAAGAGAAGGGAGGGAAACAGAGAGGGAGAGAAACAGCAATGTATGGTTGCCTCTCACATGGCCCTCACAGGGGACCTGGCCTGCAACCCAGGCATGTGCCCTGACTGGGAATCGAACCGGGACCGTCTGGTTCCCAGCCCGCGCTCAATCCACTGAGCTACACCAGCCAGGCTTCAAGCTTTCTAATGTTTCATTATACCTGTGCAGTATCGTATATGGTATCACATGCCTATGCCGAATAGCTTCCCATATTCTTCAGTTTGGTCCCAGTCCCAGAGTATTCACTGATTTTCACGTAATTGTTTCTAGAAGGAGGCATCCACTCATCCAAAAAGACACAGAAATGGAAAGTTGGGTAAAAAGGGGCAGAACGATACTATATATTTGTTAGATATCTATGGATATTCAACATGAAACCGAATCATCTCCTTGTTTAGTGCTCAGGGCTGAGAGCCCTTAACCAGGAACTCTCTACCACCTGCCCTTCATTCCAGAAAAGGCAGCTCCACGGTCATCTTCTGAAGTTTATTGCCTAAAGGCAAAGATGTAGCCTTTAGATGGTGGTGTTACCTGCACTCTCCTTACTAAGAGTATTCTTGTGGGAGCATCTGAAAAACAATTGGTTAAACCTGCATTTCTTCCTGGGTTGTGTCTGCAGTCTGATCTCTGGACGCTTTTGCCCAGCCCAATTTACTTGGTGTACAAATGAATCACTTGTTACCCTAGCTTAGCACTGGGTAGGACTAAGTATAATTATTTAGTAGCAGACCGTAGATAACTCATATTCATTTTTACATAATAAAAATAAATCTTACCCCTTTCTCATATTGTAGATCATATCCTCTCACATCTAAGCTTATTTAAATTGCGGTCATTTACTAATAACCAAGCATGGCCACCCTGATTTGTCATTATTACCTTAGCTAACCCCCAGAAACCAATTGAACTGAGATACTGTCTTCTTCATTTGGGGAGGAAAATGAGTCTTTAGACTAATCTTGCCCAACCATCCAACGCTCCTGCTGTCTTTAGAATGATCTTTACATCTCAAGTCGGATCATGCCACTCTTCTGCTTAACTCACGATTGGCCTCCCGTGGAATAAAGTCCTAATTCGCAGCCCTTCCCTGCAAGGCCCAGCATCACCTGACCCACATCCGCTCTGACAGTGGTAGCACCTGTGATACTCTCTAGGCTCCAGCACGCTGACCTCGTCTGCTTTCTAGGTCGTACTGAGCTCGTGCCTGCTGAGCCCCATGATTGTTCTTATCCATTGCTTCCTTCCTTCCTTTCTACCTTTTTACCTTTCTTACCTTCCTTCCTTTCTTTCCTTTTCTACCCCCCATGAAATAAAGCTCCATGAAAGCAGAACCCTCTACTGTTTATTTCTGGATCTGTAGAGTTAGGAGAGATGACTGATAGTCATTTTTCTATAAATACTCATGGAATGAATGTAAGTGAATAAATGAGTGGACAAAAGCAGCGCATAAGCAAGTTGACACAGAGATCCGAATTTCATAGCTGTGGATAGAAGATCCGGGTTAAAGGTACATTCAGGAATTGTAGTGATATCAAGCGCTCTATTACTTGAGCAAATCCTACCCAGAGGACACGAAGTATGCTTTGAAAACGGTCTTACGGCTTCAATAAACTAGGCAGCCAGCTGGGGATTGATGGTTTTGCTCGCTGCTTTTATTGCCCGCACAGGGGAGATGTGTTTCTTCTCGTGTGTTGTTTTATTTTTCTCTGGCGGTTGCTTGCCACACTCGCCGCTCTTTTTGTGCCCTGCCCACTTACTCCTTGGATGTTGGAATAAACCCTCGAGTGCTGTTTTGGTTGCTTGGGGATTGTGTGGGACGTGTGCTTTGGTGCTGAGTTTCTTTCCTTACATAAATGCTGTGTGTTTGCACCGAGGGGAGGGCAGAAAGGACCGGGCTAAATGATTGCCCTAATCCGAAGAAAAATCAGCCAGGGTCAGCACAGAGGGCTCATTCACAGTAAGTAAATGATTTTTTCTGGGAACCAAGGATTTTTTTTTTTTTTAAGTATTTTGAACACTTACAGCCACCTTGATTAGAAAGCTAAAGGCTGAAAAAAGTTTGTGAGACGCCAGAGTTCCTCCACTTGTTTTCGGAGGCCTTGGGAGAAAGTCTAAAAGCTTTCCCATGTACAGATGTTTGCATGGTCTCTTCAAAGCACAGGCTCTCACCGCCTGCACACCATTCCTCTGCCTGTAGGCTGTGTCGGTCTGCTTTCTCCGTCTCCTTTTAACATTCTGAACAAGGCTCACCTGACTGACTACCTCGTCTGAATAGTTTGAAACTAGTAGCACCTCTTTCTGTTCTGTTTGTAGGAGTGTTTCTGTCCTGGTTAACGATCACCTACAAAACATGGCCTTGAATTGTAACCCTTTACCTATTTGAAAACCATGTGGTTGTCTGTGTATTCCTGGATTATCTTTTCATTTTACATGTTCATTGTTACGGGCTGTACGTTTGTGTCCCCCCAGAATTTCTGTATTGAAATCCTAACCCCCATGTATTGGAGGTGGGGCCTTTGAGAGGTGATTAGGTCACGTGGGTGGAGCCCTCCAGCATGGGATTAGTGTCCTTATGAAAGAGACCCCTCCGGGCTCTCTTAACCCTTCTGCCCTGTGAGAACAGAGAGAAGCAGGGACTCTCTGGGCACCGAATCTGCCAGCATCTTGGTCTTGGACTCCCCAGTCTAGAACTGTGAGTAATGAATGTGGTTTAAGCCGCCCAGTCTGTGTCACTTTCATTATAGCAGCCCACACGACTGAGACACTGGTAGAGGCAGAAGTTTCCTTGGTTGCACTTGCTGAATGACAAATGACCTGTCCCCAGCTCCCGTCACTGTGGCTTCCACTTCAGATTTTATCCTGCCAAATGTCTCTTTGATTTTCTCCGTCTTTATTTTGGACTCCGTATCATTTTAACTTCTCTTTTTTGGAGAACTCCATAGTTGAAGCCGTCTTCTCTCCAAAATTTGACTCAAAAGCCATCGCCTCTCTGAGAACTGTCCCCTAAATAAAATTTCAGCTTTGAGGAAAAAAAAAAATAAAGATTACCTTGTCCAAACACCATGCAATGATCGAATTCTCCCTAAACTGTTTTGGTGGAATGCTCAGCCTCAACCTGGGTTTGCTAGTGACCAGGGACTCACCATCTTTGGAAGCATCTCAACTGACCTCAGCATAGCTCGACTCATTAGAGAAATCTTTCTTCACAGGAGCCAGATTTCCTTCCCTGGTCGCCATTGCTCTTCAGTGCCTGAGAGCAGAGCTAGCAGGGTTCCTTTTCAGGTGCAGATTCCTCAAATATTTGAATATAGTTTACATTTTTGGGTATGTGTTACTTGTGCTTTCTTTCCTTTGTCTAAACAAGCATTCCTCTTCTGACCTAGTTCGGCGTTCCGTCTCCTTCGTGCTTCCTCCCCTTTGCTTCCTGAAGCCGAGTGCCCGCGCTGGAGACGGCGCGTGGGGTCAGGCGGCTCAGGGTCCAGTTGCCCCCAGCATTTTAGCTATTCTCCTTTGCAATAGATTTGGTTGCCAGTTAGGTCTCTCTTTTGGATATGTTTATTGATTTTAGAGGGAGAGGGAGGTAAAGAGAGAGAGAAACGTCGTCATACTAACCCCATCTGTATTATTATTACTAAATTGAAATCATAGTTCTTTTTTTTTATAGTTGGTTGCTTGCAACTTAATATTTCTAGCCACTAAATTTCATATTATTAGATTTAGTCCATTTATCCTACCTAGGACTTTTTTTCTTGTTTGTTTTTTTCAAATTCTCACTCACGGATAATTTTTTTCATTGCTTTTGGAGGTAGGGGGAGAGCAGGAGGGAGAGAGGAACATCAATGTGAGAGAAGCATCGAGTGGCTCCTCATATGTTCCAACCAGGAATCGAACCCAAAATCTGGGTGTGTGCCCTGACCAGGAACTGAACCCTTGACCTTTTGGTCCATGGGACAGTGTTCCAAACAAATGAGCCACACTGGTCAGGGCTCGATCCTTTTGTTACTATTCCATATATTTGCAAATTATTTTAGCTTTCTGTTACCCACAGGTTTAATGAGTCTTCTGTGCCTTCATTTATATCTTTGGTGGAAACATTGCCTGGAACAAAGTTATCTTGTTCCATAAGAATAAGCCAGACACACTGTGATTATTGGATGGACTTAATCTGCAAGTTTAGAAGTCCACTTTTGGGAGTTTTAGGAGGTTCATTTAGGAGATAAAGCACCTTGAATAGTGCCTTATGTTTGGTGGGTGTTCAGAAATGTAGTCATTAAGATTTATCTTCTTTCCTGAAATTCTTAAGTTTAATTTACTTTCGGAGATCTGTTCTTTATTTAAAAAATCCTTTAATATTAATCTGCATCTCTATTTGGTTCACTTTTAAAATTTCTCAGGTTTAGCCCTGGTCAGGTAGCTCAGAGTGTCATTTCTATAAACCAAGGTTATAGGTTCCATCCCCGGTCAGGGCACATACAAGAATTAACCAATAAATGCATAAATAAGTGGAACAACAAGTTGATGTTTCTCTCTCTCCCTCTCTTTCCCTTTCTCTCTTTAAAATAAATAAATAAACGTTAAAGAAAGAAAACTTCTCAGGTTTTAGCTACACATTTTAAGAAAGATTATTCTCATCTATCCCGATGTGTTTGTTGGTTTTAAATTTATTTACTATTACTTTCTGGGGTTCTCAAGGATGATTTAAAAATAGCATTTTTGGTGTGCTTATAAAATTATAATATTTGGACAATTTTGGAAAATAAAGAAAAATAGGAAAATGAAAAATCATGAAGGGTTTATTTTCATTTAGATATTCCTAGTGAATTCTTCAGGCAGTGGGCTCTCCACTGCTGAGAGACCATCGTTAAATTTGCAGTTCTCTAAGGAGTGCATTTGCTAGGGTTGATCTTCTCCCCTCCTAAGAGTATATACATTGTATTTAACTCAATTTCATGCTAAAAATATTAACCTTTTTTTTGGTCTATAGCTAAATACTCATCCCCTAAGCAGAAACAAACAGAATCCCTATGTGATTGCAAAATAACAGCTCTCCAAAGTCTTTGCAACTCAGGGCCGTCTGAGCTCCATTTTTGCTGAAGCAGAGCGCCAACACAGGCATCTTTGGTGTTTCTGTTTTGCTTGTTAGTCAGTGTTTCACTTTTGTAGGCAATGCAGAGTCATATAAACCCACCCCCAACTCAGCAGCTCCCATGCTTTTCAACTAAGTTGTGTGCGACACGTGAGCGATTGTTTTAGATCTTGTTTTATGCCAGTGTTGTGGGCTCTGATTAGGTGCTGTTAAATATTTTCAATTATTTTGGTTTAATCAGATGTCTATTATTTTGGTTGCATTACATTTTGTTAAAACAGGGGAAGCTTTTATTTAGGACGTTATACCTATACTACTTCCAATGCCTTGAATTCCAAGTTGGTTTTTGGTGTATCTTCAGTCTTTGGGCTCCCTAAAACTTTGCAGGGGCTATCCTGGTTTTGCCCATTCTTCTTGCCATTTTAAGGCAGACACAGGTATAGTCACCTTCCAAATATAAGCCTTATATCCATTTCAAAGTTTCTTTTTAAAGTTAAATACGTTCTCCGTTTTGTGACCAGGAGGCTGTGCAGAGTGCTGTGTGACTTTTGGGGTTGGAGGAGCTGAGCTGAGGTTGGGTGGGGTTGCTCATTATTTGTTCTCCTCCTTTCTATTAAGCATGGCTGAGCTCGCCAGAGCCCTGGGGATGGGAAGCAAGACAGAGAGCATTAGATACCTCATTGAACTGAGTCTTATGTCCAGGGTAAGGGTTACCTGTTAAATGTCAGGCATAACTGTGATGGTGGGCCACAGGGCTCCTGAACAGTAGAACTTTACTGAGTTCATTCTTTGTAATTACAGACTCTAGTGAAGGTGTAATTGACCTTGGCTTCTTTTATTGTGAGTCAATACTGTGATTTCTAGATTGCTAGATTGCCAGGGGCAGAAATTGTATCTATCTGTGCAACTACATTAAAATAATTACAAGATAAGCCCTGCTAAGGGTTAAGAGCAGTTTATAAATAAATTTTTGGTGATAACAATGGTGACTTAATAACAGATATGAGATGGTTATGTGAAGAATAGAAATCAATTCAAGAAAACTATTCAATTTGTTATATGGAACTCTTAAAAATGAAATTTTTAGTTTACTACTTTGTGTTAGTAATAGCCACAAGAATATTTCTCTGATAAAGTTATTACACTGGTGTGAAGCTCAATTACTAGTACATCTTTTTTTTTTACAGAGAGTTGACACTCAAATACTATAAATGAAAATATGATAGGTTTCAAAATGGGCAGAAAAATAACGAAGGCACTTTTACCCTTTAGCTTAGAAGAGCAATAGAAACATCATACAGGGGCAAATGTGGTTTGAAAAAAATATAACAGTATTTCTAAGCTGCAAGGAACTTAAGAGATTTCATTAGAGAATGATCTCATGCATCCTTGGGCTTTTATATAACATTTTCTCAAACTAATGTTCAAAACTGAATTCTTGCTTCTGTGTAGTCTTCTACTTCTCCCTCGATAGCTCCTCGACCTATGAGGAGTCCTCATCAGTGGGATAGCTTTGATTAAATAATTATAAAAATGAATTTCATAGACAGTAGAGGAGAATAAAAAGAGCTTTATCTTTAGAGTCACAGTTGATTCTAGTTCCTGCCACTTATAGGTATAGTTTCTGCATTTCTGATGTAAGAATAATAATATCTATCTCTTAGCATTGTTGTGATAGTAAATGAAATAACGTGTAATATACCTAAATAAGCTGATCCATTGTAGGACCTCATAAAATGAGAGCTATTATTACCAATCTTTTTAACCATAGAAAGATTATGATAGACTCTCTCAAGATGGGTGTGTTCTATCAAATCTTTAAGAAACAAAAATAACACCAGTCATACATAAAATCTTTCAGAAAATAGAGGCAAAGGAAATAATTCCCAATCATTTTATGAGGCCTGCATTAACTGTAATGCACAAAATTGACAGATATTAAAAAAAACAGCAACAAAAGATAATTGCATTATATTCCTAATGAATATAAACACAAAAAATCCTAACAAAATAATAGCAAATAAATACCAGGGATATACATAAAAGGATAATATAATGACTGAGTAGTATTTATTCCAAGTTGTCCTAAGATTAGTTGAACATTTGATAGTCAATCAATGTAATTTCCCATGTTAACAGAATAAGGAAGAAAAACCATATAATTATTTAAATAGACACAGAAAAAGCATTTGACAAAATTGAACACCATTCATATAAAAAATTCCCTGCAAAAAAAGCATAAAAAATTTTGTTGCTCTAGCCAGTGCAAAAAAGGTGAGAAATAAAAATGAAAAACCCTAAGATCATAACAAAAGAAGTAAAGTTATCTCTATTTGCAGATGACACCATGGTTTAGGTAAAAAGTCCTAAAGCTTCTACAAGTTAATTATTAGAATTTGTCAAGACCTCAGAATACAAGATCAATCTATAAAAATCAATTGTATTTCTGTTAATTCAAAAATTGTAAATAAAATAAAAAGATCCTCTCTCTACTGTTTTACACCATACACCAAAAACAAATTCTACATAGTCTTAGAATTGAACGTAAAAACTAAAATGATAAAGCTTCTGGAAAAAGAATTATAACAGGGTGTCTTTGTTCCTTTGGGATAAAAAAGACTTCTTTTTAAAGATAGCACACAGAAAAAAGAAATTAATAAGCATAAAAAATAGATAATTAGCCCTGGCTCGTGTGGCACGGTGGATTGAGCAACAGTCTGTGAATTGAAAGGTTGGCAGTTCGACTCCCAGTCAGGGCACATGCCTGGGTTGCGAGCCAAGTCCCCACTGAGGGGTGCATAAGAAGCAACCACACATTGATGTTTCTCTTCCTCTTTTTCTCCCTCCCTTCCCTTATTTCTGAAAATAAATAAATAGAAAAAATCTTAAACAAATGGATAATTAGATTTCATCAAAATTTAAAACTAGTGCTCATCAAACTATACCTTTAAGAAAAAAATGGGCAAGTCATAAACTGGAGGAAACTACTTGCAAAATATATATTTGGCAAAGGACTTGTAGCTGCATTATATCCTTACAAAAATTCCTTCAAGTCAATAATAAAAATGCGATCAATTTTTAAAAAAAGTGGGCCAAATATTTGAAGGGACATTTAACAAAGGACAAAATACAAATGAACAATGAGCCTAAGTGAAAATGTACAACAATATTAGTCATCAAATAAATGCAAGTAAAACCACAATGAGATAGCATTACCCAACCATCAGAAATACAAAAATTAAAAGGACTTACAACCATAAAATTGGCAAAGATGTGGAAGAACCGAAATTCTCATATGGTGTTGGTGAGGGTGATAAAATGATAAATTCACTTTGGAAAGGCTCTGCTAGTGTCTAAATAGAACTACAGTGCATTATGACCCAGCAATTCTTATACAGGAGACTGGAAACAAATGTCCAAAGAAATATTTTTTAAGAATGTTGACAGGTGGTTTATTCATAATAGCCAAAAGCTGAATAAAGCTCAGGTGTCCATCAGCAAAGAAATGGATAAATTCAAAATCCATACAATGTAATACTACTGGAATATTACTCACCAGTGAAAAAGGAACGGCTTACTGATACACACGAAACTGTGAATGACCATCACGTGTGTATAAAGAGAGGCAGAAGGTTGCCTCTGGGGGTGGGAACAGGAACCGGCTAGGCAGTGGAATGATGCCGCTGCTGGGTATCTTGGCAGGGGTTTGAATTGTACAGATGTATATACTTATCAAAACTCATTGAATGGTATAATAAAAAATTGTGCATTTCATTGTACCAGAAATTTATCTCAAGGAAAATGTTAAACCAGTATTAAACTCTAGTTAGTGATATGCCTCCCTAAGTGTTAGGTAAAGTAGACTGAAGTCTGCAACTTTAAAATGCATGATAAAGGTAAAGAAGATGAATTGATGGATGGATAGATGAATAAATATTGGATATTATGTGAAGAAGCCAACATAGCAAAACATGAATTATAGAATCACTGCAGTAGGTATTTGAGTGTTTATGGTATAGTTATTTAATTTTTCTTTATGTTTGAAAGTTTTCATAATAAATTGCTGGGAACAAAGGTCTTTGTTGCTAAAGTTGTAGGTAAAATGACTCTTGGTTGGGCTTCTAGATATAAAAAACAGGATTTGGTGCTTATAAAGATTAAATATAAATATTGCCTCCTGGATAATTTTTATTTTTAATTGTTGACAATGTAATTGCTGTTCTGTCTCAACAGAAAAGAGCCCCATGGGACTGGGTGAATTTTCTGTACCTTGTCACTTGACACAGTAGGCCACTCGGTAACATCGGTTTGATCCCATTTGAATTTTTGAGGCATAGCCCATAACATTTTACCTTAGATGGCCTGGTCGAATATCTAGAACAAAGCAATGTTGTTCACAGATATATAATCAGATTTATGTTCAAAAGGGCTTTAGAAATATTCAGGAGGAAATGTTATCATTTACCTGCTTTTAGTCTTACATAGTTAAATAAGTATTTTAACTATTATGTCCCTCAGAAATATATCCCTTGAATTTATTTCTTGCTTTTACAAAATTTGGCATATTTTCAACAATAAGAAAGTATGAGAACTGACTGAGGTCTTGTGATTTAATTTAATTTGCTTAATTCTACCTGGGAATTAAATGAAAATATGTATCTTCTAACTTGGGAAAAAAGCAAACTAGCAGAAAGAAACAAATCATAGCAAAGGAGAGGAAAAATCTGAGGGAGTGTTTATAGAGATTCACTCCCTTTCCTCCTCTTTTAGCTGTATTCCTTTTACATTAAAAAAAAATCTTTTAAGAAAGAACAGTAAGTGAAATTTCATATCTACGGCAATGAACTATACATTACCAGTCAATTTGGAATAATTAACAAAATAAAGAGTTTCATTTTGAGGCAAAAAAGACATGAAGGTTTTGTAAAAACTCACCAAGCATTCCTGTCCCTGAGAATGGCTAGGAAGAAACCCACGAGCCTGCTTCCAACAGAGTCTCCTGTGTCTTGTGGTCAGGACACGACAGGCTGCTGTGGTTAATAAACATCTTCACCGAGCTCTACCGGGCTATGAAAAATGTAGGCACTTCCTGATGCTACTTCATTAATCAAGTGTTTTGTCCAAGGAGAATGTGTACCTCTGAAGAATCAAGAAGGAAACAGGAACCAGTTTGAATGAAGTTCAGTTGTTTACTTTTTCTATCACACACCCTTCTGTACACACCACTAATATATACAGCTCTGGGCAAGCAAGACTGTCTCTAGGCTGATAAACGCTTGAGATTCAACAGGTGGGTGGTTTATAGGAGTGACGTATCTGAACACGGGTCAGTTTCTATAGCATGCTTAACAGTAAGCCAGGTTGGCAAACAACGAACTTTCTAACCACTGTTTATCTTGGGACTTTACAGCTGGTTGTCAGCTTGTCTTGGTTTTAATTGTGTTTTAAGTAGCCCTTCTGTTGTTATTCCACCAGGAGATCTCATTCCTTTACTTCTCCCTTTTCATTATTTTTTTACCTTAAAAGCATTAATTAATTAGAAAATTAAGGAGTAAGAGCAATGTCTGGAAAGATTTTAGCAGTATAGAAATGTGTGTGAACTGAGGCCCTTGAATGGACGAGTTGTAAGGGGCGGTCACTAAATTCCTTCTGTTCCCTTTCGTGGCTGCGTCATTCCAGGCGGATGACTGTCTAAATCTCCACACACACCAAGTTCTGAACATATCCTTGCATTTTCTTTTTATCCCTCCAAAAATTAGCTTTATAGTTTCATATAGATATTCTGTTGGTTCCTTAAATTCACTATTTTTTTTAAAGATTTTATTTATTTTTAGAAAGAGGGGAAGGGAGGGAGAAAGAGAGGGAGAGAAACAGCAATGTGTGGTTGCCTCTCACATGGCCCTCATGGGGACCTGGCCCGCAACCCAGGCATGTGCCCTGACTGGGAACCGAACTGGGACCCTTTGGTTCCCAGCCTGCACTCAATCCACTGAGCTACACCAGCCAGGGCTAAATTCACTATTTTTAAAATATGTTTTTTTCTTTAAATTCAATCTTTTTGTGCTTCCAATACAATAGCTGCTAGTCATATGTGACTATTGAGCATTTGAAATGTGGCCAGTCCAGGTTCACTGTGAAATACACACTGGATTTATAGATTGAAATTATATTTTGCATACACTGGATTAAGTAAAACATAACATTAAAATTAAATTTTACCATTTTCTTTGGCTTAGTTTTCTTTTTAAAAAAGGCAGACTTTATTTTACTTTATTTTTTATTCTCACTTGAGGATACATTTTATTGATTTTAGAGAGAGAGATGTGAGAAACATTGATAGGTTGCCTCCCATACATGCCCCCACCGGGGATTGAACACAGAACGTGTTGGTACCTGGGATGATGCTCCAACCAACTGAGCCACCTGGCCAGGGCGCTTGTTTTTATTTTAATATTAAAATATTATTAAGTATTATATTAAAGTTAAAATATTTAAATATTAACATAGACCACTAGATGGGGCTGTCATCACAAAGAAATGAAATATACATGTACACGTATTTTAAAAATAATTTCCACAAACTAGTATAGAACTGTATGCAGTAAAAAGTATAAGCTAAGCTTCTTAGTACTAATCCCAAAAGGCAGTCACTAATAACATGGAGGTTTTCCTCTCCTCCCAGTTATTTTATCTGTATCTATATGTACATCTAGATCTAGGTCTAGACCTGTATATCTATATTCTTTCATACAAATTATATCATACTGCACGGTGCTATTTTGAAAGTTGCCTTTTTTTGAACCTAATCATATACAATGGAGTTCTTATGTGTCAGTACATGTAGGTTACTTTTGTCGAAGAACAAAATTCAAACCATTGTAGCCTGGTTTTAAATGATCAGAACATTATAAATGTTGAATTATTTATATCTTACCACATTTTATATATTCATGTGAATATCGTGGTTATATAATGTTACATTCATTTGTTCCATTTAATGTCACCTCTAACGGCAGACATTTAGCTTGCATCTAGTTTTTGCTTACACAAGCCACAGCACAGAAGCCGCAGTGGGCATTTACCCTGGAGCACTGGCTGGAAAATTCTAGGCTGACGTCATTTTCTCTCAGAAAAGCTTCTAGCTGTGCTGTTGAGTGAACATGCCATTCTTATTCCTGATTCCACGTAAACCCTTTGAATCTGATCCATTCTATTTCTACCCACCCCAACCCTCTTTCTTAAAAAACCATTTCTTCTGAACACTTCAATGACACCCCTGGGTGCCATTCGTTTCTTCCCCAAACACTGTTCGGGGCCCTCAGTGGCCCTTTCGGCCTGGAAGCTTATGTTCATCCATTGCGGAAAATGTTCTTATATTAGTATTTTGATAATTTCCTTCCCTCTATTTTCTCTTTTAAGAACTCCTATTATTCAAACAGTCTACCTCCTAGATAGATTCTCCATTAAAAAAATATTTTTCTCTTTCATTTTTATCTTTGTCTCTGTTCTGTTCCTGCTCAACTTTATTTTTCCACCCTTCTGTTGGCTTTTTGTTTCTGCTGTCAAATTTTTAATTTACCAAAACTTTCCCCCTTATAGTAGGGTCACCAACTGTCCTGGTTTGCTTGGGACTGAGGGATTCTGGGGAGAAGGGACTTTCAGTGCTAAAGCTGGGGCAGTCCTGGATGAACCAGGATGGCTGGTCATCATAACTTCTGGTACTCTATTTTGGTGATAGCTTTTTTTTTTCTTAGTTGTAATATTGTTTTTAAAAAAATTTCTCTGAGAATGTTAATTATTGATTTCAAAAAGATCTCTGCTTTTCACAGTATTCTGTGTTGTCTACTTTCTTTGAGTTCCTTTGGTGTACTTATTTTAGTCTCTCTTTTATGTTGGAGACTTTCCACGCATGTCTTGTGATTTGTAACTGGCCAATCATAGTTAAGAGTGTTGAGGAGCTTCAGCAGAGGGGTGAGGTTCTAGAGCTGTTGGGTTTTACTGCAGGGGGTTGGGGAGGGACCTAGGCATTTCATTGTGAGATTACCGAACATCAGTCTGGAGCTCTTTCTGCTTGTGCATGCCAGTTTTCCCAAAACAAATCCTGCAAGTTCTTGCTGGGCAGTCGCCGTTCTGGGAGATCAGGGGTGAGTGGAGGAAAGCACTGGAGTGCCAATGAGTAAGCAGGCTTCCTCTTGCTCCCTGTTTTCAGAATGGAGCCTCTTTCTAACAGCTGTGCTAGATGTCTCTGTGACTAGATGCTCCGCGGTTCAAACTTTTCAAGAATGTAAATCTCTAGTTTTCTTCTGTCTCTGGGACAGACCCTTTTCTAGCTCTGTTGAAAGAGGAACAGTTTTGGAGAGTCATGCTGCTCTTTATTGGTGTCTTTTTTCTTCTATCTTATTTTAGTGACTTTCAATTAATTCATCAAATTTCAGCTTCAAATACTTTAGAGTGTCCAGTCTTATTTCAAAGTCCTTAGAATGGCCTCCAAGGCGTCCCAGTTACTTCCCGACTTCATCTGCTAACGCCTGTCCTTCACCACCCTGCCCCCTCCCGCAGCCACACTAGTCCCCATCACACTAGCCACAGTTCCATTTCAGGACATTACATTTGAGGTACCATCTTCCACCAGATAGCCAAATGATCAGCTCCCTCGAATCCTTCCACCTGTGCTCAGGTAGCACCTTTCAGCAACGCCTTACCAGATCACCAAGTCTCACCATGTGCTCACACCCCGCTATTACCTCGCTCTGTTCTGAATTTTTTCCCACAGTCCTTAATCCCCCATATGAGTATATATATATAATTTATTAATATAGATACAGTTTATTAGTATATATTCCAATAAACTATATATTAGCTTATTAGAATGTAAACTCACTATTAGAAGATAGGCTCCATTAGGATAGGTATTTTTGCCCCCTTATTTTACATTATTTCTCCAACAAACAGGAATGCTTGGCAAATGGAATGATTTGCATCTGTTTCCTGCCCTGTATTTTCACTTTTGGTAGCATTTGGTACTTCAACTCCTGGCTCTTTCCAAGGCAGAACCAACAGGCTTGATTTTACTGAATTGCCTAACCTCACAGGCCCCTTTCCATTGGCACTTAATTTTATTATGTTTCAGTTCTAACTCAGGTATCACTTTCTTGACTGCTTCCTAGATTCTAAAACTTTGTCATCTCCGTGATCTGCTGTTATCTGATTTCATGTTCTCTTTGTCTTTACAAATGTATGCCTTAAAAGGTTCCTCTACTCTCATTCTAATGGGGACTTGGGAAAGGGTGGGAAAATCATGTGTTCAGTTCATGAAATTTAAGCAGAAGTCATAAGGCATCTATATACATAGTTTGGATATTTGCTTTTATTGTCTCGTGAAGTGCTTGCTTATGTATTTTTCTCAATTTTCCTTGGTGCTGCTGCTCTTTTGCTGTTTGGTTGTGGTTTCCTTTGTAAATTAAGAAAATGAGCTTTCTGTTACTTGTGCTGCAGAGATTTTCCTCAGAAAGTTGTTCGGTTATGGATTTTGTGTGTCTACGTGGGTGTCATTTCATGACATTTTCTTTTATCAAAAGTTTCCTATATATCCAGTGGTCTCATGACATTTTATTTTATCAAAGTTCTCCTATTTATCCATCACTTTCATTCTTGGATTCCATTTCTGGATACTCTAGTATGTTTGACTGATTTGCTACAAAATGATTCAAACATATAGGGAGCATACTTAGTACAGCAACATAGTCGATGTTACTCTTACAGGTTGGAAATGACATGCATGTAAATATGTTCTAAATATTCCTTGTAGCATTTCATGTGGTCATTACAAATATTCCTGCTCCTCTTACTTTTATTTACTCTAAATGCAAACCCACTGATTCTTTTATTAATTATCTAAAAATTTTCACCTGTTTATTACTAGTGTATGGAAGTTTGGAATTTAGAGTCTATGAGAAGCTGCTAGCCATTCATTTATTCTCCTCCTTTTCCTTCATACACATTGCAGTACAGAATGAAAGACATTTCCAGCCACCCCTGCAGCTTTTGTTTAGTTATTTTTCTGGCATTTCGGTCTGTTCTTTCATTTGGGCCATGCTTCTTTGTCTCCTCATTTTAGCAGCCTCCTTGTGTTTCTTTCTATGCATTAGGTAGAGCTGCTTTGACTCCCTGTCTTGGTAGTGTGGCCTAATATAAAAGGTGTCCTGTAGGGTCCAGTGGCACAGCCTCCCCTATCATCCAACCTGGGTACTTGAGGTGTGCTGTCACTGTGGGCTGAGTACACCTTCTGCTTGTAGTTGAGCTTTGGTTGCTGTTGGCAGATCAATAGGAAGGGTTTACCCAGGCCAGTCAGCTGCAAGGACTGGCTGTGACCACTTATCACCAACCTCTACCCTTTGTGGAGGATCAGTTGTGCAGGGGCAGGGTGGTGGTGCTTTGACTTGGTCTGTAGCTGTCCACTGGGTGCATGGGCTCTGGGGTTTCCCAAGTGGCGCAGGCCAAGTTCAGCTCCGACCTGTGTTTTGCCTGGGGCCAGTCTGCCTGAATTATAAAGCAGTCTGAGATGGCTGCTACTTGTGCTTGGCTTGGAGATTCCCAGGCAAAGTTAAACTGTGATCTAGGCTGGCTGCTGCTAGTGCTGGACCAGGGGCTCACTGAAGCCAGCTGTTGCTTGTTTGATAGGATTTAGGAAGTTGTGAAGGATTTGGGAAGTTGTGAAGCCTGAGCCAAGACCAGCCATTCACATGGAAAAGCAGCTTGGGTGGGCCTGCAAGGTGGGAGGGTGGGGTCTCTGGGGATCTCCAAGGCCAGTCAAATAGAGTTAGCCAGGTTGACAGAGTCTCAGACTTGGCACCAGCTGGCCAGCTCAGTCTGGATGGATGTGGTTTTTTAAATTCTGTAGTTGTCACACTTCCATTCAATTCGATTTCAGATGGTTCTGAGTGATGTTTGTTCTTTATTTTAGTTGTAATTTTGATGTGGATTTGCAAAGGGGTGACTCTTGTCTGCCTGCATCCCCATCTTGACTAGAAGTTCCCAAAATATAATTTAAAAAACCTCTGTTTCCTAACAACAAATTTCTGATAGTAATGAATAAAAAAAACCCAAACCCTCCAATAAATACTATGGTAAAAGTCAACATATGATTATATTGTGGGTAAGTTATGATTATATTGTGGGTAAGTTAAGAGGATCATGGTCAATGACTTCCACATATAAGAATTTCTTCAATGTATAAAATAAAGAGTAGCAGAATGCAGCAAACTCAAATTAGTCCTGAGAATATTCTCCTCCTGTAACCACATTCATTACATCATCCCTTTTTAAGGTGCATTGACAGGATATTCCCACAAGAGGGCACTATAGGAACGCCTATCGCCTGGGACAGCAACTTCTTTTTTTTGCAATGTTGTGTTTAATCTTTTAGCAAGTTGTTCAAACTTCCAGACTTTTAGGGGCAGGCTTTTCAGGAAAACATAGCAAATGATTATTAGATGTAAATTCGGCATCAAGAGGTACCAAAGGGAAGACAAAAAGTGATGTCTCTGAAAAGACAGTTCAATATGAAAACACTTTTTTTTCCAACACATTTTTAAAATTAAACACAAATGAAAAGCCTCTATTTTACCAAGGACTTCAACTCTCAATGTAATATTAATAAACCAGAGAAAGCTGATGAAATTTTGGTTTGAACATGAGGAAGATTCAACATAAGTTATTTTTTTATTATCTTCAGAAAACATAATTACAACTAATATTTGTAAAATGTTATATATGGCTTTGTACAACATATTACATAGTAATTTCCACAGTTCTAACAAGTAAATTGTTTACCTATTATTTAACCCTCATTTTACAGAAATGTTTAGAAAAAATAATTAACTTGTCCAAAGACTGACAGAAAATTTGTGGTTGAATTAGGACCTGAGCCCAAGCGGAGGTTTTTTGTTTTGTTTTTTTAGATTATTAAATAAAGCTATTTTATGGCTCATCCTCACATAAGGTGCGCTTAATTGATTGATCTAAGGAGGCGTTAGAATTCTATGAACAGGTCTGTTCCACATTTCTGGAAAATGCCATTTCTTGCCTAAAATGCCCTATAACTGCTAAAATAAGCATGACCTAATATTAGCTCACTATTAGTGCTTTCCTGCATAATTCTGAAGTAACAGTACAATTTTCAGTCATCACTAACATCGCCAGTAAAGGGTATCAGTATACATAATTTTATTATAAATGAATCACTTACCACCAATTTAACAAGGATGTAAAAACAGTTAGCTATGGCGTCAAAGGCAAAAGCAAATGAATAGAAAGGAGCCCTAGACCCCTGCAGCCTTACAAGAGAGAACCATCTGCTGCTAAATTTCTCGGCAGTGAATCTCCAAGCCAAATCTCATGACAGTAATTCAAGCTATCTCCTGAAACCATGTCAGGGGTCACAACATCAGGTGCCTTTAGGTGCTAGGCAGACAATGTGATATGAGAAAATTGTTAAGGTTTTTTTTCCGCAGGAAATACCCAGTCCTCTTAGTAGCTTTCATTTTTCAATTTTGAACAGACATGGTAGTGTGAGGAAGATTTCACTTTTCTCTCAGCTCTTCATTAAGAAGAACAAGCACACAAGCCTCACGACAGTGGTACCTGGAAATGTGGGTGGGGGAGACCACAGGAATAAGGGTTCTGTGGTGAAGGGAAAGGGCACTCCCGAGTGAGGGGAAAGCCTCTTCTTAGCCCTCGCTCTTTGCTAGCTTAAGGGAATGTGGGTTTAACTTTACTAGATTTTCAGCTTTTTGTTTAAAAGTAGAACTTCTGAATTTTTATGTGCAGTACTGTCATTTTTAAAAGTTACTAGCTAACAAATTTTTTTAAAAATGCCGTGCTGTTTCAACAACTCTGCGCAGGTTTTGGGCGGCGGGCCATCGTTGTTCCCACTTAACTGTGCCTTAATTTCTGGGAGAGGCTTCTCTCCTGAGCTCCTGACCGGAGTAATCAGTTATCAACCAGATTTCTCTATTGGGCTGTTCACTGTTCTCTTAAGTTTTAGACACATCCCACCCCCAAGTCTTCCCTGTAAAACCCAGTCTTCTGCTGTTACTGCATCTAATCAATAGCTCCGCCACCTACTCCAGAATCAGACCCTTTTACTTTGCCATTCAACACCTGATCCACAGCCACATCTTATTCATTCTCCCTCCTAAAACCCTGTCAACTTACACCCCCTGAGCTGGGTGGTTATTTCTCATCTGTTCATGGGCAATAACGTCCAAACATTCTTCCAGCGGTCCACTCTCTCTTTCCTTATTCTGCCACTAGTGCTATCTTTTCAACAGAAATCTGATCATGCAATTTTCTAGCGAAAAACCTTTTAATGACTTCCAATTGATATTAGGATAGAGTGGAAAATTTAACCTGGTTTGTAGGACCTCCAAGATCTGATCCCTGTTCAGTCTTTCACTTGACAAATGTAACTGAGTGTCTGCCAGACACGTGTTAAGCTCTAATTACACAGCAATGAGCAAACCGGGCCAATGCCTCTGCCTGCCGTGTTACTTTCTGTGTGGGATTCACACAGACCTGTGGGAGAGCTGGTTTATTGTGGCCGATGAACAGGCCAGGCTGGAGTGGGATCGTGTTACCAGAGAAGGAGGTGACAGCAAGGAGTGGGAAGAGGGGCTCATTTTGGGGTTCCGGGGTAGATAACTTTAAGCAGTTCAAAATAGCCATGTGTGTCTATGAGACCGGAGCCACCGACAGTCCTCCTGGCCAGCAGTTCTTAGACATGTGCGTTTTCGTTTTGAGCTATTGCTTAGCACCAAGTGTGAATCCCTCCTGACAGAAGCAGCTGCCTTGACTCATGGGACGATTCCCGCGCACGCCTGTGTGGGGTGTTCTGTCGGTCTGGCTGGTTGGAGGGCTCAGCTGAGAAAAAAGACCTGGAAAAAAGTTGATTTGCTCTTCATGCGTTCTAGGAGCACAGGCTTTGGCAGGTTTTAAAAACAAAATTTACAGCTTTAATAAAACTGATAAAGTCTTTCTCACTTTTATTTGTTGAAAGATGATCCGATATTCACTGGAGATTAAGTAGGGGTAGTGAGCACTTCCCCAGGGCTCCTGCTGGAGACTGAAATGGCGTCGTCTGAAATGAGGTCGAGGAATCATCCCTGGAGTGGGATCTGGGTGGGTCGGAGGAGATAAGGAGTAGGTCGAGGGTGCCAGCATGAAGTGAGCAAATATAAAATAGAGTTTAAGTCAGATGGCCGTACTTTTTTTGGGGGGGGATTGTGCATGGCACACTGGAAATCTGGAGGAAAGGAGAGAAAGGGCTCGGAGGGGCCTTGGCTGGCTTGCTTCCCTAACTCACAGGGTGCACTGAGTCCTATAATATCTGACTGATTCTCATTTACTTAAAACAGGATATAAAACAATATGCAATTTCATCTTCGTTATTTGTCTCTCTCTCCCAGATCCGGCAAGAAGCAAATTTGCACATAATGACAGATCGCAGGCATCTAGCCCCAAATGGAGGGTCTGGTTGTGATCCATCATCATGGCATTTCGGCTTTAGCAAACATGGCTGCTTACAGGGGACACAATCCATGAGAGAAATTGGAGGGAGCGGGATTTTGGAGCCATGCATCACTAAGGGAAGGGATGGGGGAGGGTACTGATGGGCTCCATCCTCCATCATTTAGGAGCAGTGTGATTTCACCTGAAGCTCAATCAAAATTCTTTTCCATTGTATTTTTTTTCTTCTAGAATGAATATCCAAAGATCATACATCTTTGTCACCTGGGAGCTATATGGAGACTCTTAAATCAGATAAAATCTAAGTTAGTGGCAGTTTCACCAAGATAGTCGAATCCATTCTTGGAAGATAAATCAGAGAAAGAGAACATAGAGGCTTTAATTTGATTGGTTGGCTATAAAATTAAACGGCGCTTCATTTTTTGGGTGTTGCTTTGAATTTTTATCAGGGATCGGATTATCATTGGATCGAATTTGAAGAGAGATCATACAAAGAAGATCAGTTGTCATACACCTCCTTGACATTTTCAGACAATCAGGGTGGAATGATTACAAAATGTTACTATTTCAGAGAAGGTGAAGGGTTTCAAGAATCAGGCCATCTGTAAAGTGTTTATTTGAATAGTTTAAAAATAAATACATGCACTTTAGGGAATTAAGGCTGATGGTTCAGAATTAGACAGAAAACAGATGCATCAAAGATATGAGAGTAGAATGTAACTGTGAAAAGCGCAATAAGATATTTACTCTAGCTGACACTGGAGAGTTAAGTTAGATGAGCCTATAGATATGTAACTGCTGGGGTCTCTGATCTTCAACATCCCAATCTAGGTTCAATCACCCAAGTTTTTAGCTTGAGTTGCTCAGATAATTACTGATCCTTCTAGAATACTTGCCACAGAGTCAGAAAAAGAGTCAGAGTCAAACTTGAATCCAATACTGGCAAAATCCCCACCCTCCCACCCCGCTAACTCAAATAGCTAGTTAGAGGACCCACTGGTGTTCCTGCAAGAACATTGAGCCACACAGTTGGGGTGTTCACTGCGTTTCTCCAAGACATGCTGATTGATTAGGCGTTCTTTCCGATGGCTCCAGGAAGCAGTTTGGTACAACCTCTCATTTTGCTAAGTTAAAAAATGAGGCGAAGACAGTGTAAAATATTGATTTTATGCCATAAATGAAGGCCGCATTCACATGAGAGCTGTAGCTTTTTCTGACTTTAGGCGAATAACACCTGAAAAGCGTTGTTCTGTTGGAACAGAAACTCAGTTGGACCCAACTGGAGTATAAAGGGTACGAGGGTCTCTTGCGACTCTCGCAGCAGGACGCCCGTGCGGCCTCTGGTCAGTCAGGGACTGGAGTGCCGAGAGACCCAGGACGCCCCCTTCACGAACCCGCTTCCTCTTTTGTTCCTGCAGATCACTATTTTCTGTTTCCCCGCCCACATGGTAATTTCCAATACAGGGTCCGGCAGAAGTAACGCCGTCATGGACTGTGGTTGCTAGAGTATGTGAATGTCTCACGTGAGATGGACAGCCATTTGAATATTTCACCTAAAATGTCACGTGGCGTGCTTGAGTGTGACATTGTTATGTTACAGAATTACATGATTTTGTCATAATAGATCTTTAGGTAATAAAAAAGGACTGTTATCTGTGCTGGACCCTATATATTAATAAAGGCCCAAGCATAAACTATGAGGAGACAGGCATAAGAAAATCCGGGAAGGTGAGAGAGGATGCTGGAGGTCAGTGGACACAAGCAGCCCTGATGGAGGAGGTTGACATAAATGTCTGAAAAGAACTTAACAAAACTGAACAAACAGAACAACGATGGCAAAAGTCAGAGGTAGGTAAGGGAAGGTGACTGCTTGCCAAACTTGGCCACTAAAATGTATGTGAATCCTTTTTACTTGTCAATGCCATAGGGGTCTGTTCATTCTCACTGGAAGGGTTTAAGAGGGACATTGTTTCCCAGGGGAAAACCAGGGGTATCATGTCCAGGGGGAGGAGGCAGAGTGGCCGAGCTCTGGCAGGGCGGTGTTCACAGTTCTGTGGTACAGGGGTTTGCATAAGAAAGCTAATAAACAAAAGACATCTGTAGATGGTTGATCTTGCCTACCAATCTCTTTCTTTCTTTTGTGTGGCTCAATTTATTATTAGAAGCATAAAGTAATGACTTCAGTGTCGCGGATTTCGACCCGCAAAATCTGTGGGGGGACCGCCCTGATCGCGTGAATCAATCTTACCCAGAGACATGCTTGGAGATGAGAATCCGGCAGCCACGGGTCTCTTCCATCACCATTTTGGGAAAAAGACCGCGTGGGTTGCTTAGCCGGGGCTTTTATTAGAGGCATTAAGACACATTTACATTGGATTGATTATTCATGGGATTAAGCAGAACAGGGGTAAGATTACTCACAGCAGGGCATCAGGATGTAAATTCAGGTCCAGTGGCAGGCAGGACCAGGTTAAAGTAATATACAGGGGTCAGCAAGCCAGAACTTTTTAAGATACATCTTTCCCAAATTCCTATTAGAGAATTCCAATTCCACAGACATGATCCACACTTGCTTACATGGGAATCACACGGAGCTGTGCTCAAAACGTGTAAATTCTCAGGACTGCGTGTTTACATGCATGTGGAAATCACTGCCACACTTCAGCATTTTATACCCTTTCATAATACATAAATGACAGACATTCCTAAATAGTTTGAAAGTTTTCAATTTTAATCTTATTTTCAATCCTGTGTTGAACACAAGAATTTTTCTTTTTGCCATATTGTTATTTCATTTCAACTGGTTCTTTCATCCAGAAGATGCTGTCGAGTGGTCCATGCCATGTTGCATGTGATCCTCTGAACTAGTCATCACTGTCCAGGACTGCTCACGGGGCCCTACACTGTTCTCAGTAGTTTCATTCATATTATCTCCTGTAATCTACACATGCATCCAGTCACTTAGACTTTGTCATTCTCCTGTTTTTCTGGTGAAGAAACTGAGGTACAGAGAAATTAAACAGCGCTGGGGCACACCGTTAGGAAGTGGAGTGTGAACTTTAGCGTGCAGACTCCATTGCCTACTCCTCAGCTCAGCTATCTTCCCGTAAGCTGCTGTTTAAGTGCCTCACACAACAGTTCATCACATACACCGAGAATGGCCTGCCTCAAGTGGAGGAGCGTGGCCGATGTGCAGGTGTTTGACTTGGTCTCCTCGTGAAAGGCTGAACGATGGGGGACTGGGAACATGAAGCTAACTGTTAGACCATGGGGACCTCCTGGAGGACTGGAAGTTTTGCAGCTGAGAAGGAAAACTACCATGCTGATGCTTGGGGAATTATTTGGCTGCCACGTGAAGGATGGTTTAGTGGGGAGACACAGGAGGTGGGAGATAGGGTGCTAGGACCAAGGTGAGAGACTAGGACTGGTCTCACACTTGCCTAGTTGTTCAGGGATCTGGGTTTAAAACAATAAGACTTCAGGAGACATGGAAAAGATAAAAAACAAGCAAGCAGAATAGAACCAGAGACATGGAAATAAAGAACAAGCCTGCAGTAAGCGGAGGGGAGTGGGGAGGAGGATTACGGGGAAAGAAGGGGAAGGGTTGTCAAGGCATGAGTCCTTTAGGGCCATGGACAAAGCCAAATGGGGAGGATGGAATGTGGGAGGTGTGGAGGGGTAGTAAGAGGGGAAAATGGGGACAACTGTAATTGAACAACAATAAAAAAACAAGATAGACCTTAATACTTTCCCTTTTTCTCAGCTTTCCTGCCTTAACACAAGCACACTGTCTTTCTCTGTTCTCTCCCTGGGAGGGTCTCCCAGCGCTGCAAAACAGTCCTGTTTTGCCTTTGATATCCGAGTGCTAATCAGGCTAGGTTCTGCTGTGCATGGCTTGAAAGGTAACCATATGGGACCAATGAAAGCCTCGTCCTCAGCCTGTGCTCTCCTTTGTGGTAGATCTTGGACAAGCGGCTTCAGTGGCTTCTGTGATGTTGATGCACTCTGGATAATTAAACGTAAGCCAAGCCTTTTGAAGGCTTTGGATGATGTTGATTAGTTTCCAGAAAGTGACAGGCTATGTATGACACAATCTCCCAAGAAATTATATAACGGGAAGCGGCATCTTAAGCTCTTAACATCTCTGCCCTTTGTATTGGAGGATCGCCCTCCTGAGGAATGTTTTAATGCCCTCATATCCGCCAGTGCTTCACATTCGGATGTGCACTGCTTGTCTTTTCTCTAGTAATTCTAATAGGGCCTCTTGTGGCGTGAGGGTCTTTTTTTTTTTTTTTTTTTAAAGTAGACCTCAGGCCTCCTCTTTTAAAAATGAGTTTTCCTGAAAACATTACACTAAGCGAAATGTCAGACACAAAAGGACAAATATTGCATGATTCCACTTATATAAGTCCCACGAAGGTCAGGCTCATGGAGACAGAAGGGAGACCAGTGATTACCAAGGGCTGAGCTGGGTGACGGGGGGATTATTGTTTAATGGGCTGAGAGTCTCAGATTGGAGAGGTGGAAAGTTCTGGAGGTGGATGGTTGTGACGGTCACCGAGTAATGTCTACGTACTTAATGCCACTGAACTGTACACTTAAAAGTGGTAAATTTTATGTTATGTATATTTTACCATGATTGAAAAAAAAAATGAGTCTTTCTAACTTGCCCTACCTCCCTCTTTGGGCTTGATCTGTTGATGGCTTGGCTAATAATTCTATATTGCTTGAAATTCTTTTTTTTTAATTTTAACTTTTTAATCGTATTTTCCCCATTACCATTTATCCCCCAATACCCTCTTCCACCTCCACCCAAAGCATCCCCCGTCCACAATCACCACACTGTTACCTGTGTCCATGAGTTCTTTTTCTTTTTTAACTCTTGATCAAAATCATTTTTTTTAAAAGACAATTTTAAACATGAATCGGATCCCATCACTCCCTTCTATCCAGGTACATAACTGGTACTCTTTGCTGAGAACAGAATTTTATAAACCATATTCCCCTAAAAATTAGATCTACAAGGTGCTAATTAATGTCATGGAAGAACAAATAATTGAAAGAATTCTAGAACTTGAGAAACTGTGAGTTAAAAATACTGCAATGTTCTTTACTGTGTCAGACTTTACATAAATTTTAGTATACTAAAGGGCTTAAAGAATATTCAAGAAGGGAAGATAGCATGTATATTTTCCCCAAATTTCTGACCATACAACTATGTAATTACAAAAAATCTCTTAGGACTAGGGTTTCTTGGATAACAGTTTGGGAAATACAGGCATATCTCAAAAATGTTGCAGATTCAGCTCTAGACCACCTCAATGTCATGAATATCTCAATAGAGCGAGTCACATGAATTTTTTGGTTTCTCATCGTATGTAAAAGCTATGTATACACTATACTGTAGTCTATTGAGTGTGCAATAGTGTTATGTTTTAAAAATGCACATACCTTAATTTAAAAATACTTCATTGCTAAAAAATGCTAACCATCACCTGAGCCTTCAGTGAGCTGTAATCTCTTTGCTGGTAGAGAGTCTTACCTTCAATTTGTAAAAAATACTATAAAATGAGGTATGTCTGTAGAGTCCTACACAATAAAATACAACCATTTAGTCTGACTTTCAACATTCTCCCATGATGATTTCAACTAAGCTTTCAGCTTTGCCTCACATGTTTCCTCACTGACATAGTATGCAGCTGCATTATTTTTGAGCATGATTTGCATCCTTGGCCCCCATGTACTTGCCCAGGCTCAGTCTGCCTTGCTTTCATGCTTCTCCTTCCAAGGCACCTCACCACATTCATGTGGACTCCCCTGGTCTTTTCAGTGTAAAGGAATTGCTTTCTTCTTAATCACTATAGCATATGTCTTCTCTTTTTCTTTAAGCATTTGTCCATGCGTTCATTAGTTACATAGGCAATAATGGCATTCTACCTCATGTTATTAATTGTTCAGAAATCTGTCTCATCTACTAAGTGTTACATTTCATGACTGCAAAGGACGACTATGCCTTATTCATCTCTGCATTTTCTACAGCCTGTTGTTATTCACATCAAAGAGGTGTTCCATATGTATGCATTTGCAAACTTGAATATAATTACTAAGCAGCACCTATGATGCATAGAGCTCTGAACGACTAGGTTGAATTGGTAGGATTAAAAACTACTAGTCACAGCTTCTGTTTGCTAGGAGATAGGAAAGCAACATATGCAGGATTGAAATAATTTTAGAAAAATTATAAAATAAAGTAGCTGGTGAAAAAGGAGCAATAGAAATCAAATACATGGATGCTGAAGCAATGAACAGTTAAAGACTAATCTATGTTGCCTGGGCTTAGGGATAGCATTTGAGCTGTGATTTAAAAGAAGTGATGGACATGGCTTAGCGAAGGAGAATGAAATGCTTTTTTCTTTGCTGCCGTCCTACTTTATGTGATCATCCCCTTTATCAGCATCATCAAAGTCACCATTCCTACCACTATTTTGTTATCAAAGAGTTGTCTGGGGACAGTGCTATCTGTTGACTTCTACTCATCTTCTTAGTATAAACAGGGCTTCCAGGGCTCAGTCGGGCTGCATCCGTAGAGGGACTGCACTGTGGTGTCTCGTTGGGATGTTATTTTCCTCTTTGATCCTGGGGACGGATAAATAACAAAGGGAAAATGATGGAAGTATTTCTTATACTCTAGCAAGTTGCGGTCTATCAATCCCATTACAGTTCTGATGTGAACTATTGTTTCATGAATTAGCTTGACCTGAACCTTAATGCCATGCTGACACCATATTCTGGTTGCAAAAAAACTCTTGGGTATTTCTATCTTAGTATTACTTGCTTAAGTAGTTCTGATTTTTAAGACTCCATGAATGCTTTCACAAGTCTTGCGTTCCAGAAACCTGCTGAAGGGAGCACTACCTAAATGACTCCTGGCCCTCGCTAATTGCTTGGCAATTACTTAGCCTTCCCAGGTAGAATGGACATTTCTGCTTTTGCTGGCAAATGGGAAGGGATTGGTAGTGATGTTCAATGTGCGACAGGTTACCAAAGCAGAGACAGATGATTTTGGCAGCCCCAGGGGTGAAATCTCAAGAGGATAAATTATTGGAAAAAAAAAAAAAGATGCAATTTGTCGAACTGCGTCACAGAACTAATGAGAATATTTAGGCCAGGTGAAAAAGGTGCCTAGGGACTTGACTGCATTTAAAGGATTGGCCATCTCATTCTGCAAACTTCTGCAGCCGGCCTTCTCCAAACTGGGTATGCAGCTCCCTTCCTGGCGAAAGGCCAGCTGTGCTTGATCTTGTGAGGCTTTGGCGTGTGAGAGGACCAGCTTTCCTTAACAGATGCACAGCAGTAACACCTCCTTTCACAGGAACACTTCTTCGGAATGAGACACTGAGCTATTTCATTTAATCAAACAGGGCATGGGAAGGTGCTTTGTAAGCAGTGATCCCCAGCAGCAATACCAGAACAATGTGTTGTTCATTATGATGTATTTCAACATTCTATCATAAATGTGAATGCGCTTATTTTCATTGTATGAGGCAATGTCTTGCATTGGAATTTAGATCTTACTTGACTCTGGTTTGTAAAACAGAATTGCCATTGTCATCTGGTTTAGGTACGAGAGATGGAAGAAACATTGGCAAAATGTTAAGAATAAGCAAGGCACAGTGGAGGTGGCATGTGTGGTAATGGGAGTGGAGGGAGGGATAATGATAGGGAGGCCAATCCCGACAATAAATATCACTCAGTTGATGGAATTTTACTATCACAGGCGAAATGTCAAGGCCTCACTTCAGGGGAGCATCCTTGGAGTGCGTTAATGTGTAAGATGAGAGACAAGAGCGAAAGGGGGGGACGGTAAATTTAGCTGTGAGCCAACTATCATAATTGAGTGAATTTGGCACTTTTAGGTTTTTTGCTCACATAAATAATGTTAGAAAGAACTCCAACTTCAGATACTTGCATTTCAGTCTATTCTATACACGATGCTTATGAACTGAGATTACATGTTGAGGTGTTACTTGTTGAGCTCTTTTCCCCCTGCAATTACTTCCCCCTAGTCCAGGGGTGTCAAACTAATTGTCACGAGGAGCCACATCAGCCTCGTGGTTGCCTTCAAAGGGGTGAATGTAATTTTAGGACTGTGTAAATGTAATTACTCCTTAACTAGGGGCAAGGAGCTCAGTGTTGCTGCCAGGTAGAAACAAGGTGCTGGGCGGATAAAACAAAGTGGAGGGCCGGATTTGGTCCTCGGGCCTTGTGTTTGCCACCTGTGCCCTGTCGATCAGAGACATCCATACCACTCCTTGAAGAAGGAAGAATGTTATAAAAGAAATAAAAAGAACTAGAAAGACCCAGTATTCAGTTTTCTTAACTTCCAATACTGGGCAGTGAAATTCAAAAGGGAAGTCTTGCAGCATGCAGGGAACAGTGCGCACCACGAAGCAGAGTGAATGTGGAATGAGATGAGGGATGGATGTGGTTATGCTGGAGTAAGGTCGCCTCCACTGCGCACCCTGGAGGGAAGCCGAGGAACAGCATGGGGTCAGTTTCAGGAAACTTCAAATACTCTAGAGGCTTGGCCGATGCTGGGGACCAAACCAACGCTGGGAAGACCATTGTCTGCTGAGGGGTTCTGCACTCCACTGGGTGGAGGGGCTGTGCCAGTGGCCTATTTGGTTTCTGAAGGTCTTTTCTATGGTAGCTGTCTACATGCTGGTCTCTCGTCATGTTGTTGAATGATGTCAGGGCTTACCTAAACTGTCCCATGTAAACACCATCCTGTTCTCACCCCTTTAAACAGCCTACTGCAAATGCCAAAGTTGAGTACTTTGCCTAAGGGAATACAGCCAGTAAGTTTATTGCTAGGATTCACCCCAAATATACAGTTAGGATGGAAACCCAGACAGTCTAACCCGGGGACAGAGCTTTCGTTCACTGTGAATTACAGAGAGATCCAGAGATGGTGTCCTAGGAACTGCCGCCCGTGCGTGCCGAAACTGTGACAGGCTTACCTCTGAACCGGGGAGCGCGCTGCTAACGAGAGACTTTCTCTTAGTCATGATCTTGTAAAAAGTGAAAAAAAATCTTTATTTTGTTTGTATTTGTAATGGCTGTTTTTGTAGATGTTGGTGATAGTGAGCTCATGCCTTATCCATACCCTAACTCAAGAAATTATCCTCAGCTTTCTATCCTTTCTTCTTCTCTGAGACTTCATTTTTTTTCCCACTTGTGCAATTAGAATGAAACACCTACTGTACAAGGTTATGAGGACTAAATCAGATAACATGTCAAATGTCAAAGCACTTAGCACAGTGGCTGACATGTTCAAGACCTAGAAAATTTGAGTTATCTTCTCAGAAAAAAAAGAGAAAATGTTTCTGAGGCTATTTTCATGTATTAACCAAGTGAAAAGGTCAGGTACCAGAACAAAATGGATATCATTTCTATGTAATGGCCTTCCATCTTTATTTGCCTTGGAGCTTTTGCCCAAAGACACCTTTTTCTGATATTTTGCTTCTGCCGAGGCCCCGAGAGCCGGGTTCCAGTAGTTTTGCAGAGGAGATGAAACAGGAGGTCGGGGAGCCCCCCCTCCCCTGTCTGTATAGTTCGTCATGGACCTCCTGCCAGATGAGCCCGAGCACGTGTCTGCCACTAAGCCCCAACCACAGTCTGAGTCTCTGTCCCCAGGACTGCCAGAGCCACTAGTCTGCGTGCAGCCCAGTGCCGTCTTCGAGGAGGTTGTCCTGAGAATTGGAGACACCCCCCCAAACTCGCATATTTGATTCCTTTAAGATTAATGTGCCTTCAGACTGATGGTTGCAGGAGTGGAGGGGGGCTGGGGGGTGGGTCAAAAAGTGAAGGGATGGAGGAATGCAGATGAGTAGTTACAAAATAGTCACAGGGATGTAAAATGTGACATAGGAAATATAGCCAATAATAATGTAATAACTTTGTACAGTGCCAGGTGGGTACTGGAAATATCAGGGGGATCACTTTGTAAAGTATATGAGTGTTGAACCACCATATCTGTACCCCTGAAACGCATGCAAAATAATATTGAATGTAAACCATTATCAGAAAAAAAAATGATTAATGTGACTTTATACCATTTTCTTCTTAAGTCTCTGTGCCATTTTCCTTGGGGACTTTTATTCCCATTTTGTCTTTCTTTGGTTTGCAGAACTGAGATTGCTAACAGGGGAAAAACCGTTATCTGACGTTACACAGGGAATGAAGCAAAGTGCTTGCCCTTTCCGGAGGCCAGCAGAGAATTCACGGAGGAGGAAGTTTGATGCTGCCCCAGGGCATCTCAGGGTGAAGGAGAGGACCGCTGTGTGTGCTTCTATTTTTTCTTTCTGCTTACTCAGGATAATCACTTTTCATTACCTGCTGCTTCATTCAACGTTCCTGAAATTCAAGGCCTGTGTTAGTCTCATTGAACACAATACTACATTCACTAGAAAACGTTTCTTATTTAGTCTTGAGTTCTTCACAATTGTCATATTATGGAAAAGGTAGTAGGAATAATTTTATTTGAATGCCTAGACCTATCGTCCCATCCTTTTTGTTGTTGTGAAGGTAATAAACTGCTGTTAAATCCCAATATTCTGAAAGATCGCTAAAATGACTGAGCCTCTGTTGATTTGAGCTATTTCTCCCTAGGGCATTGATTTGAATTTCTGTAAGCTAAATTTTGCTTGGTTGTTTGTGTTTCTTGAAGGAAAGGTATTTAAATCTTGATAGAACTTTTATTCTTCATGTGAGGAAATTCTAAATAGGTTTACATTCTCTTTCCTACTTTCCATCCACACTGCATCGGACACCTAAAATGGTGTTGGTGAGGGAAACGGGCAGACTTCTGGGGGAAGAAAGGGCCTGGCTTTGACAATATTTTCCTAGTCTTCTGCCTCAAGCCCCTCCAGAAATACTTATTTAAAGTTTTAGGGATGTTTCGAAGCGTGACGTCCATCCAAGGTGAGGAAGGGTGTGTCTGGTCTCTGTGCTGCCAATAGCTAATCGAAGGCCAGCATATCATGAAGGTACTAATGTTGGAGGAAGAACTTTACCTGTTCAAGTCTGACAGGGCATGTAAGAACTAGTCCACATCTTCAAGTAAAAACCCAGTTTCCCTTTGAAAAGATTGTGGGGACAAATGTGAAACAGAGCTATTTTTGTAGAAGTAGAAATGTAAAAACTTGAGGCACATCACAGATGAGTTCCTGGACTTTTTTTTTTTTTTTTGTCAACAGCATTGCTGGAATTATCCCCTCAGTTCAGCTGTGCACACAGCTCACTGTGTTGACAGGAACAAGCAATTGTTTCTGTGTTGTGTGCTGTAGCAGTGCTCCGGGTAACTAATCTACCATACCAGTTAGGATATTTCCTTAGTCTGTGAATTTTGAGGAAGCTATACATTCTATTTTATTTTATCCAGAATGTCTCAAAATGAAATAAGTCATCACCCTAAAACCTAGCTTCTTGTTCTAGAAGCTCTAGCTTCCTTCAGAGGTGAGTTTACAATGTGGAAAAATTCATATTGCCTCCGACAAAATAGTCAGCTGCTGATTTTCATGGAGGGGTTTGCAAGTACTTGTTTTAACCTCCATTTTATTTAGGAATCTACTTTATTTCATATAGGGGAAAGGCCAGTGGATTAGGGCACTGAAATAGGAATTAAAAAAACCCTGATTTTTCTCCTCTCAGCTGTTGAAAGTTTGCTACAGTTGGTCTGCATATTGCAAGTATCTCTCTGTCCTTTATACATCTTTCACACTCTCATGAAGGAGGCCGAGGCTTTCCTCATGCAAATGCAGAGCCCGAGGAGCAGAAATGCTACGCAGCCCAGGGCCAGAGGCTGCCAGGTGGGAATTAGCTTCCGTCTTCACGCCTCCTGCTATCGAACTCGATGAGACGGCTCGTTCCTCTTAATGCGCTGACCCCACACAATCGCATAAAAAATTACTTCAGGACATTTTTATTTGACAATTTGAGGATTATATGACTCTCAAAAGCAAATTATACCACTTCCCCTCCTCTTACATTTCTGCTTCCTTGCAGTTTTTCAGTTTCATTAGTCAGCAGACTGTTCCCAGGTTCCTTCTGGGGGTAGGAGGCTCCTGGGACTCTCTTTAGGAGGGAAAGAGGGGTCCCGAAACATGGGTCTTGCTTAGATGAGATTTTGGGGAGAGGTAAGGCAGTCACTCCAGAACACTAAGCAGTAATTGGGGTGCTAGTTGGTTAAATGCCATTTAAGTTACCTAGAGGCTGTATGTTACTGGGGAATCTTCAGAGGGTTGGCCATGGGCTGGAGCCGTTGGGCTGTGGGACTTGGGTTGGTGTTAGAAGCAGCTGCAGAGTGGGGTAAAAATATTAAAACGGGGCTTACAGACCTCGGTTAACGCTGTAGACTAGACTCGAGTGAGTCACAGAACCACCCTGTGTCGCAGTTTCCTCATCTGTAAAATGGAACGCTCGAACATAGCACTGGTGTCTCTCCAGAACGCAGTGGAGTTATTCGGGCGAGTCGGACTCCTCGGGGCTCAGGCCTTGTGGCTGCCCAGGACCCCTGCCTCCTGCGCCTCACACACAGCAACCTCGAGGGAACGTCGCTTCAGTGATCACACTGGGAACTACCGGGACTTTTTCCTTGCTAGCGGACTCTCTGCATTGCTCCCTTGGCTTTTATACTTTGATAAAACAAGATGCTTTGCTGGAAGTGCCCCTAGGCAGGGAATGGAAGGTCGTCTTTGGGCAAGAACAGGTGAGGAACCGAGGCCCTCAGTCCAACAGCCAGTGAAGAACTGAGTGCTGCCGACACTCACCCCACCACTCACCGAGTGGTCATGGAAGCAGATGGTACCTCAGTTCACCCTGCAGGTGAGACTGCAGGCCCTGGGCCGGCCAGCACCTTCATTGCAGCTTTGTGAGAGCCCGTGAAGCAGTGGACTCACGTCCAGATTCCTGACCTACGGAGACTGTGATGTAATAAGTGTGTGTTGTTTAACATGCTACATAATCATAGTAATCTGATACTTAGCAATAGGTAATTACTATAGTTATTTAATTTAAAATATTGTTTGATGTCACAAAATAATGTTTATTTATTATAAACTCTTACTATAACGTAGGCACCTTTTATTGAATGTAGATAAGTAAAGAGGGTATCTATAATGCTTCCTACTTAGAAACGATCCTTGTAGAAGTTTGATGAACCTTGTTAACACTGTCAGACCTCATTCAGTGTCCACAAGGCGCATGGTTTTACTTCTCCGCGCATTAGATGCCTTCTGCTTTCCTTTAGGCATTTCCTAAAATTCCTGTCCCACTGGTGGTACTTTTGTAAGAAACATGGACTTTTTAAAAAATGAAGTTATGTCATTACTTAGGACTGAGGGTTGGTTGCAAGGCGGATCTTGGTGCTTTGTCCTGCGCTCTTGCTGGTGTTTGCTTTTCCCGACTGGCCTCTCCCTGGGGTCGGTGGGGGGCTTGTGCCAGCTTTGCTCCTGCCGCTTTCTCAGTTCTGGTGGGGTGGTGTTCCAGTCACCACTGTTTGCTCTTCTCTTTCCGTTCACCTCTTACATGTGCGGGTTTTATTTTCAAACCTGCGCCTGCTCGCTGTCTGCCGTAAGCGCCTTTCCCTGGTGTTCCAGCTGACCAGCTCCTGCTCAGTCTCTCTGCCAGACCCAGCGGACCCCGTCTCCCAAGCTAAGAAACTATGAAAGTGTCTATCACAATATTATCATGCTATTTTTATAGTAAATTTTTGATATCATGAAGTGTACTATTGGAACTTCTTCAAGTATTATGAAAATGTGAAGGAAGTCCTCCTTCCCGACTTTCCCCAGTCTCACTGTTGTCCCTTGAGGTAACACTATTAATAGTTGAGTGTGTTTTCTAGAACATTTTATCTGCATTTACAAACATACATATAAATAATGGAATCTATCTAAGAATATAGTTTGACAGCTTTTTAAAAAATTTTCTATCTCATGGGCGTCTGTGCATGTCAGGGCTTGAAAATCTAGCACATTCGTTTTAGCAATTGCTTTTTGTTAAGGAAAGATCAAGGAAAGAGCCCGACTTTCATGTCTCCAGTGTTCTTTAGAAATAAGTTAGAAAATCTTTGTTTAATGCAGCAGCTTGTCTTATTTTTATTCTTATTTTATGTCCTTGAATAAAATATCTACACTGTTTTTTAGTAGTAATTTCAAGTGAAATTTAGTAATGACACTTCTTATATATGAGACTGACTTTCATGTCTCCAGGGTTCTTTAGAAATAAGTTAGAAAATCCTTGTTTAATGCAGTAGCTTGTCTTATTTTTATACTTATTTTATGTCCTTGAATAAAATATCTCTACTGTTTTCTAGGAATAATTTCAAGCAAAACTTAGTAACTGATGCTTCTTATATAATTTATCTATGTAGTCATTTATTTATATCATCACCCCTATCCTGTCTTAATGCACATTTTTTTTGTCCTTGTGACTCTCAGTCACTTATCTCTAGAACCCATTTCTTAATTTTTTATAGTTGAATGAGACCTTAGGAGGTTTCAAGGATATTATTGAATTTAATTTTCACAGTGACTCTGTGAGATAAGTAACATAAAATTATTTCTATTTCACAAGGAGAAAGTTGAGGCCTACAGAAAGTTGCTTAACTACAAACTGAGTTTTCTGTCATTGAACCTGGACTGTGTCCATGCGCTCTACCTTGCTTTCTCAGAAATCACCATTGCGACGTCCCATCAGGTGCGCTCCGAGTCCCTGCGTCATCGCCCTTGGACACACCAAGAACCAGCCTGTTTGGTTTCCTTTGGATGAACTAACTTACATTAAAATACTCACATTCACAGTGGCTGCTTGTGCGGCTCCTTCCGGAGTCATTGTTACAGGAGGTGATGAATTCATCTAAATGGAGGGGAACCATAGTAGAGAGTTTAGTTATTAAATACACTTTTTGGTGCACCCTGAACAATTTTACAAAGAAGATCCTTTGAATTCATGTCTCTGAATGAAGTCATACCTATTGCTTATGTATTAGGAGGACACAGAGAGCTCTACCAGACTTTTTTTGTGTGGATATTCTGCTTTGTTTTTTCCACATTTCGCCCCTATGATCCATTCCAGTCAAGTTTTCAAATAACCTTGAAAGGAAATTCAGATTTGCCTAGACTCTTTGAAAACTTTTCTTCAGAATAACTTATAAAGTTTTTGAGCTGTTGGTATTCATTTTTCAAAATAATGCTTCATGAAAATAACCAAAATATTTTCAGAAAGTAGACCACTGGGATCTCTTTACTATGCAACTGCCACCTGACTCTAGAGATCTCACTTTAATTCTGGGAATTTGAGGTTTTTTATTGCAAAAGGGTGATTGGGAAAACTAATAGCAGTTTCCTCAAAGCACTTTGAGGTCTTTAGGGGCCATTTATTGTTTCAACAAGATATTACCCTCCTGGCGCATGCATATTATTAAATGTGCTTATGAAGCACTGGGGGCCCACAGACTTGCCCTTTACAAAGAGTTTGCCTTCTCTTCTTTACATCTGCGTGAAAACAAAAAGGGTATTAACACTGAACTCTCTGATCTTTATTCAGAAAGATGACTTAAAACAAATAAAGAACTAGGCTGCATCTTTAACAGCCTGATTTTTTACCCCTGTGGTGCTTTTCAGTATGTGTAGAAGGGTGGCCAGTGACGGTAGGAAGAATGAGGGAAGTGGAGGGAGGTGAGAAACATCCGTCCTCTGAATAGGGAAAGGGAGCTGCGGGTAAGGTGAAGGAGGACATCAGGGGACGCCAGGAAATAGCTTATCTGGTTTGTTGTAAATAAGATTTAATGAACTTTGGAAAACACAAAAAGAGAACCTGGGAATATCCTAGAGATAGATCTTCTAGTTTCCCCTGTAACCTCAGTTTGTGGACCAGTTGTTATTTCTTTGTCTTACAATGATAATATTATTACTAATAGTAGAGATGATCAATTAAAGAGTGTCCACAATGAGCCCTGCTCTTTGCTCAGCGTGCTGCGTATAGACGGGTCCTACTCAGTCCCTCTCATGTCCTTTGAGGTGGGCACTATGGGCCTCATTTTGCAGAGGAGGACACTGGGTCTCAGAGTGTTAGCAGCTTGCTCGGGGACGAAGAGGCCGTCAGTGCAAGAGTGTGAGCTAAGCCAGGCGGGTCTGGCTCCATGGTCCCCTCCACAATTTGTGTTCATTGGCTCTCCCAAACGTGAAATGTTCTGAATAAGAAACGTGAGTAATGGAAAACTGAGGTTCTGATTGAGACACCATCCCTGGCATGCCAACACCGAATACTCTTTGCATCATTAACAGTATTACTAATCAAAATAAATATTCCCAGGGACAGTAGTTTGATATTGTAATTTTTTATTTTATTTATTTATTTTTAAAACTTTTATTTATTTATTTTTAGACAGAAGGGAATGGAGGGAGAAAGAGTTGGGGAGAAACATCAATGTGGGGCTGCATCTCACGTGGCCCTCCTGGGGACCTGGTCTGCAACCCAGGCATGTGCCCCGACTGGGAATCGAACTGGTGATCCTTTGGTTCCCAGCCTGCACTCAATCTACTGAGCTACACCAGCCAGGGCTGATATTGTAATTTTTTAAATGCTACCAATCATTTAGTCAACCAGACTAAGCTGTGGTCTGGAAGGCTGTGTTGAGACAGGGATCCTGGGGAGATGGAAAGAAGGTGAAAGGACAGAAAAGGATGGAACGTTCATCTTCACATTAGGCTGTTGATGGAATAAATATTCTAAAATTGATTAGCATTGCATAAAACCAAGCATACATATGGCAATTTTGCGGTTAATTTCAGCCCATAACCACTATAGATCCTGCGTGACTCCCTAATCCTCTCCTGAACACCCCCCAGTTCACCACCTCCATTGGCTTCTCTGCTCTTCTCTGTTTGTTTGCCTGCCCCAGGGGAAGGAATATTGAACTGGAAGCAGGAGCTGTGACCTGTGGCTCCAGTGCCACATACCAGCTGTGTGGCCTTGGGAGAGGCACTCTAGGTCTGGTGGATAGCAAAGATGGCCACAGAGTCACCATCGTTTGCATTCACACAGTTTTGTCGTACCCTCCCACACCGATTCTGGGTTTGACTGACCATGTGGTTTTTTTCAAAAGCAGAGACTTGCAACTGCCTGCACATTTGGCTTGCCCTTTTGCTGCTCTTGAATTCTGTGACTGCCGTGTGAAGAACGCTGGGGCAGCCTATGGGGTGAGGATATGCGTGTATGGCCCAGTCTCCCTGTCACTGTGGCCAGGCATGTGAGCGAGGTCATCCTAGATCAGCCAGCTGCCAGCTGACTCACTAGCGAGTCCAGTTAAAATTAGGACAGCTACCTAGGACAGAATTTGAGCTAAGTCAATGGTTGTTTCTTTAAGTCACTAAGTTTTAGGGTGGGCTTTTTATAGCAAAATATAACCAATACAAAACCCAATTTTAAAAAGTAATGAATTAAACCATGTCCACTGCCTACCCCATAGCACTGCAGGAAAGAGCACATGAGGCGAGGAAGTGACTGCCTGTGGTGGGCAAGCCTTCTGAAGAGAAGTGCTTGTGTCTGATCAGAACAAAGGAGCTGCTAACAAACGACACAATTCTAGGGTAGCAACAGCAGCAGCAATAGAATAGTCAAATATTAAAAATCCGCCAAGTAAGATGTGTCAGCTTTCACTTTAATTAAAAAAGTTGATACATCAGCTGTGTAGAGTAGAGAATTGACAGGAACGAGACGGAAGAGTCCGAGGCACCTGCCTGCAGTGGCTGGGACGACAGCACCTGGGCTCTTTCCGCGAGGCTCTGGTCCCGGGGAAGGGCAGCAGCCTGCGTCCGTCAGCGTTTTCTCACTGTGGGCACAAAGACACCGCCGATTGCTTGCCTTCTCTTTGAAATTAAACTTTCCTCAGTTATATATACAAACACTCACGTTTCTGGGTTCTACCTGTATGTCGTTCCCATGGGAATAGTCACGGAGTCTGCAATGAAAAATTTTTGAGAGCTGGATTTAGAGATGTGGAGAAAGATCTCCTGCCTGTGAGTCTGTGACAATGCAAGGATGATAAGATCAGCAAATGAGAAGTATTCAAAATGGGAGTAAATGTTTCCTCAGCTAAAAACGATGATAGACCCAATTGGGTCTATAAGGAATAAGGTTGTGTATTTTGACTTACATTTGTCTAGTAAAAAGTATTTCTTAACCTGGTTACATTGTGGAATACAGCCCATGTAGAGGAAAGTGCACAGAATGTAAAGGTACTGTTTATTGAAAAACGGTAAAGCAAGCACCCATGTAACATCCACCACCCAGGTCAGAGGGCAGCCTTGACTGCGCACCAGAAGTTCCTCCCCATTCACAGCCTCCCCTCTCATGCCAAATGTTAACCTCAATCCTGATCTTGCTTAACTCTATAGTTTTACCACCTCTGCAGAGTTCAACCGCCTATGCACGTATCCCTAAACACTACAGTTTCATTTTACTTGCTTTGAATTTTATATAATTGAAGTCATTCTGTGTATATTCTTTTGCATCTTTTGCTTAATGCCATTACCTGCTTTGTGTAGGTGTAGTTTATTCATTTTCATCAACAGGTAGTTTTCCATTGTATGAATATGCAACTTCCTATTGGCAACTTCCTATTGGTAGACACATTAGTTATTTCCAATTTTTAGATGACGCAAGCAATGCTTCTGTGACTGTTCTTGCACATTTCTTCTCATGCATTTGCACACAAGTTTTTCAAGGGGGTGTCCTTTCTGGGTCATAAGGTAACCATGTCTTCAAATTGAGCAGAAGAGGCAGTGTGACCATTTTGCCTGCCACAAGCTTTCTGAGGGTTCCCAATGATCCATATCCTTGTCAGCACTTGATATTGCCAGACTTTTAATTTTTTGCCAATCTGGTGAGTGTGTAGTAGAATTGCCTAATGGCTTTAATTTGAATTTTCTGATTACTAACATTTTTATATATTTTTAGTCATTGGCTTTTTTAAAAAAAAGAAGTACCTCAAGTCTTCTGTCCTTTTTATTCTATTGCATGTGTCATTTAAAAACACTTTTTAAGTTTTTTTAAAAATATGTTTTAGATATAAATGTTTGTCTTGTACATATTACAATAGCTTTTCCCACTCTTGTTTTTTTAAAATTCTATTAACATGTGTTTTTTGATGAATTATAAGTTCTTAATTTTAATACACTGAAATATATCAAATTTCTTTTCTGGATGATTTTTATGTCTCATTTAAGAAAACTTTTTCTACCCTGAAGCCACGAAGATAGTCTCCTATACCAGTGCCTTGAATCCTTACAGCTTTGTCTTCCACATTAAATGTATTGATTCTTTTATGTGTAAAAGGCAAAGGTGCAATTTCATTGTTTTCCATATGGATAGAACATTAATTGAAAGGAGCATACTTTCTCTTATAACCAAGATGCTATAACACTTCCTTCTTATTCTTTTTTCCCATTGGTTCACTTGTCTATCTGGGCACTAGTGCCACATTCTCTTAATTATTATGGCTTTATAATAAGTCTTGATAGCTGGTAGAACAAGGCTTCATACCTTGTTCATCCTCAAAAAAGAGTCTTGGGTATTCTTGGTCTTTTCCATTCCCATGAAAATCTTGGAGTGAGCCTGTGAAGAAGTTCTGTTTACACATATAAATTTTTCGTTGCTGGTATATGGAAATATTAACACATTCATTTTTATATATTGAGTTTACAAATTTTGACAGGGAATTGCCATGATCAGACATGTTCTATAAAGATACCTGTAGAGGTAATATTGAACAATAGATGCGGAGAGAAGCAGTAAGATGAGTTTAGAATATGCTGCCGTCGTTCAGGAGAAAGATGAAGAGAGCCTGCCTTAGGATTGTGGGAATAGCAGTGGAGGCAGGAGCTGGTTTAAGAGCAGTTTAGAAGGCAGTTGGAAAGAATGTCAAGTCATTGCTTCAAAATGTTGTAAGGAAAGAGCCTTTGGGGCAGAAAGATTAAATGAATATACCGGAGAGAAAACAGTGAATGGATAGAAACGTCTTCAAAACATAGTACCCACGGGCTATGTGGAAACTTTCACAATAATAAAGTTTGACAAAGTTAAACAAATCAGAATTGTAGAGAACTTTAAAAGAACCACGAGACTTGCAGTTGATATGAAACTGGTGGTTGATGATAAATATATTAACATAGAAATTATGCATGCTCTACTTTGTTTAATATTATTTTTCAGTTTTTGACATTCCTAACAATAGGTTTCTCCATTTCTACATTTGCTGCCTTTCAGGTAAATTGATTTGTTTATAACATCATAAATCTTATTGAAAATGCACTCAAATGTTTTTCAGTTCATAATATCATCCAGGGTTTGACTCAACCAGTGTTTTCTAATGAACTCTCTTCTTTTTTCTCCTCTACTGAATTGTTTTTTTCTAATGTGTTCTTTAACATACAACTGGACTAGTTGGTTCAAAGTTATATTTGGTCCCTTTCCTGTTAAGAGATTACTAAGATACATAATAGTTTGTGACTGCCAGTTGATTATAAGAGAAATCTCATTTGCCTTGAAATGTACAAATCTTTAGTGTTGTGAGCGCACAATTAGATATTCGCAATCAAGATCAGATCTTTGACTTCTGTTTCTTGGCCTTCTGAGTTTTCAGTTTGGAAAGAAAGGGGTTCTCTGGAGCATGGCAAAGTTTATTTAAAGGTATTTGCAACTGGATGTCATTTCATCTGTCAAAAACTAATTTAACCATAGGTGCTCTCTTCTTAGCTTGGGACTTTCAGGCATGGGGTTGTAAATTCTAATCTAAGGCCTGTGACATGGCAGATATGGAAAAAAACCCTCTCAGATAATTGCTCAGTAGATTTAGATTAGGAGGCTGCAGGACCAGTAACTAAGACATTTCTGAATTCAGTGAATTATAACCTGATTTTCAAAAATAACAGCAGTATTTTCAAATGAGAGGAGAGAAAAAGAGAAATGATAGGAAGTAGGAATAAATACACCTCAGAATGCAGGCGTACCAGAACTTCGTGCATGGTGGAAGTGGGGGTGAGAAAGGTTATTTTAGCTTTCAGCTGTTAACTTTTCAGAGTAAAACATCACATTTCTGACACAACAATGACAGGATGCCAGAGAAGGAGGAAGTGGGTCCTGAGGGCTCCCTAAGAATGTATGACATGTTAATAAATATGTTTACCTAGTGGGAAGGTGTGTCATCGAGATGTGGGATGTAGTGAAAGGGTGATAGTGACTTGAACTCAAAGCTCAGTTACGTTTTGGGATATGTCGTTCATCTCTGTGTTCTGCCTTCCATAGAACACGGTTTGCTATGTACCTGTAACTCATTCCAAACTGTTCACTCAGCAATGGATGCAAGGAAATTTTTTAGTCATCTGAGACCTGGTTTTGGATCAACTGCAGACCCCTGTTGTTCTGTGTAAGTTATTCTCTCAGCCCACTTTTCTGCATTCATGAAGTGGGTGTTTCCAAGTAGTGCGCCAGTCACACATGGCCCTCAGGAACATGGCATTAGGAGTGGAGTGCGGTCTCCCAAGCTATATCGAAGATTCTGTGGCAGTCTGGCTCTAGTGGAAAGAAAAAACACATAGTAGGTTAAACAGGGGAGTCGAATGGGATTAGCCAAAGAACATAGATGCACAACCCATAGACACAGACGACAGTGTGGTGATGGCTGGAGGGAGGGGGGCTGCTGGGTGGGCAAGGGCGGGGGACGGGGACATCTGGAATAGTGTCTACAATAACAATAAAGCTAAACAAGAATAGCATTAAAACAATAAACAAAAATAATTTTAAAAAGAATTTGTAACTCTAATAGAAGAGTGACTCTAAGATGTGGAGAAACTCTGTCTAGCACTTCAGGGCTGGGGGAGAATACCCAAGGAACGACACATTTGGAAGAGTTTAGACGTCTTGGGTGAACTGCGCTTTAGCCACCCAATAGCGGATAAGGGGGCTGGAGTAGTGTTGCAGGGAAACACTGGGCAGCCCTCCGGAATGCAGGTGAGAGTGGGTGAGCCGCTGCAGGTGGGGCGGGCAGTGGGAGTGAGGATGCCACTGTGGCAGGAGGCCTTCAGTGTGCTAAGTGCGCTGCGACGTGCGGGGCAAAGGGAGGCAAGGTTTTTCAGACGGATGAGGACACATTATCACCAGGTTGATGCCGCAGGGCTGCAGAAGGATGGTGTTCTGGTCCTGAGACTTGGGCAGCTCCACCAGCATGTGGCTGACACCCACCTGTCTTTCCTACTTGTGCTGGGAATTGTCCGAAGCCTCGTTCTTGTAATGTCCCTTTTGCTCCCTCTGCTGGGAAAGCTTAACATCTCACACACACGGTAAAGACTTTCTTAAAGTAATTTAGGGTTTAACATAAACCATTATATTCAAGGGTGGGTTTGGACTTAGGAGACAATAAATTTAAAACTAGCACAGGGTCCAAGAACAGTGAAGAGGGCCAATGTCAGGAATACAAGAAAAACCAGTGATTCTTTTCAGTCTGTGAAAGGAGAACCCTTACGGGGGTGTCCAGCTTTTTGACATCTTTGGGCCAACTGGAAGAAGAGTTGTCTTGGGCCACACATTAAATACACAAACACTGATGAAAACTGATGAGCAAAAAAATGTTTTAAGTAAATTTACATTTTGCGCTGGGTTGCGTGCCGTGGGTTGGACACCCTTGCAAGAGAATGCTAGCAAACAAACATTCTCCCCTTCATTGACAAAAAAAGACCCAAGCACTTTGACATTCCTTCAGATTATTCTGCTGTATTAATTTGTGTATGACTAAATAAAGCAGAGCAATTTTTATCTGTATATTTAAAAATACTGGTAAATGCAAACCTCAGGGAGAGTCATATTCAAATCAGGATGTCCAAATGACCAAAAGTACTAAAAACACTCAGTCTCTGGGAAACAGAAAAGGGGATGCAATTCATAAACCCAGGGGATACTTCTTACGTTCCTTTTTCGCATCTTCATGATTCTCTTTCATATCGTTCCACATTAGAGCCTCTCACTGCTGACTCTCCACTCCCACACACAGCAAGAGATCACAAGATCAATGTCATTTTCTCTGAACCCCTCTGTGAACTCCTCTCTCCCTTTCTTCTCTTTCTCTTCTTGCTTTCCCAACTCTGGCTCTTTTTTTAGTCTCTTCTAGTAACTTTCTTTTCTCTTTAGGGCCTTCCTTCTCTTTTGTATTCTCAGCTTCAGTCGCTGCCTGCCCATTTTCTAACTCAACCTGAAGAGAGTCCTTGAATTAGTTCATCAGAGAAGTCAGGAGTGCGGGGGGCGGCGGGAGCAGGGAGACAGAGAGACTTCTCATTCTCTTCACTGGGGTGAGTGGGAAGGCTGGGGACATTAACAGACTGTAAATCCTGTCCCCTGCCTTCTTCGTCCTTGTCAATCTTTGTTGACTCCTGCAAGGAGGTACTCAGTATTCGATAGTTAAATGTTCTTGGACTGCCTTGATTTACAACCTAAGCCACCCTATTCTTTCTCTTAACTGGGCTGTACATGATTTCTTTTGGTTCCTTGGAGTGCAGCCAAGTGAAATGTGAGTATTCGTGCACACATGCATACGCACATTCACGCATCATTCTTCCTTCTAGAAAACCTTGAACATTAGTATTAGCGATTATACTCTGCCCTCTAGTGTCTTTGCTCCTTCTAATTTGTAAAAAATCAGATTCCCTAAGTAACCCTACTCACAGTTGCGTGTTCTTTTTATGTGTTGTCCACGTGGGCAAACAACCACAGCCCTGCTGGGTGTGGCCCAGGGCACGTTGCAAGCCCCTTAGGAGGAATGAGGCTCTGTGCTGAACCTGCAGGAGGCTTTCCTTGCAAACCAGGAAAACAAAGTCGCTGGGGTTTAAATACATCTTAGTTCATTATTCTTTTAAGAAGTTTATAGGATTTCATTGTTTAATAGAAATCAGCTAGGATTTCCTGTCGCGGGGTGGATCGGTCCTGCCGATACCCGGGGTTGACCGTAACCAATGCGTGTATAAATCTCAGACACGTGGGGGGAAGAAATCCGGCGGCCACGGGTCTCCTCCACCATCGCCCATCTTGGGGAGAAAGACCTGGGGAGAAAAGACCCCGTGGGTTGCCTAGCCGGGGGTTTTATTAGAGGGATTAAGACACATTTACATTGGATTGATTATTCATGGGATTAAGCAGAACAGGTAGGATTACTCATAGCAAGGCATCAGGATGTTGATTCACGTCTGGTGGCAGACAGGACCAGGTTAAAGCAATATTCAGAGATCAGCAAGCCAGAATATTTTAAGATACACATTTGCCAAATTCCTATTAGAGAATTCCCATCCCACAGACATGATCCACACTTGCTCACACAGGAATCACACGGAGCTGTGCTCAAAACGTGTAAATTCTCAGGACTGCGTGTTCTCACGCGTGTGGAAATCACTGCCACAATTTCCTTTCTAAATGTGGTAGTATTTATGAAATATTGCAGCTTTCCTCCCCTTCTGGACACATAGTAAATTGTGCTTTCTGTGCGGATCAGGCGACTGACATTTCCAAGCCAGAGAATTTAGCTGCCAGGCCTAGCTTCTAAAGAACGTTCTTCCTTCTTTGGCAAGGTAACTGGTCTCATTCCAGATAGTGGTTGCTCCGTTAGCCAGGCCTTAAGTGTGGGAAGATATTAAAGCAGAAAATTTGGCTGCTCTGTGATGGGTATGTCACAAAAGTGAGAAATAAGCTTTTGTTATCTTAATGCGCTAAGTTCCAGGGGTGGTTTGTTCCTTAGCACAGCCTAATTATCCTGACCAATTCCCTGAACAGGAACGGTTTCTCCTTGCCTTAATGAGAGTACACATATTTATTTATTTCGATCTTGGATAATATCTTAACAAACTATAGAATGTCAGAGATGGTGTGTAAACCTCCCTATTTGGTGATGTTTCATCATTTTTTTTTTGGAAGAAACATTTGTGGAATTATTTAAATGAAATTATTTTTTTAAATTAATTTTTTTTTTAAAGATTATTTATTTATTTATTTATTTAGAGGAGAAGGGAGGGAGAAAGAGCAATGTATCGTTGCCTCTCACATGGTCCTCACTGGGGACCTGGCCTGCAACCCAGGCATGTGCCCTGACTGGGAATTGAACTGGGACCTTTTTGGTTCCCAGCCTGTGCTCAATCCACTGAGCTACACCAGACGGGCTAAATGAAATTATTTTTATAGCAGGGGTCCCCATCCATAGGCCATGTCCCTAATGTGTTAAAATTATTGCGAAGAGAGAGCTTTATATATTTAATATACATCAACAAAAAGTTCTCTCTGATTTTCCATATTAACTTCCAGGTGATTTCCTTCATTTGTTCTCATTCACGTATTCATTCATATATTTATTTATTCATTTATGTGTTTGTCCAATAAACTGCATGGCATGCCAGGCATTGGGCTAGGCCTGGGATATCGGTATAAGACAGTTCTATCACTATTCTTATATTGTTACCTACTCATTTCTTGTTTAGAAAGACTAGAATAGTTAAAAGTAAAACAGGATGTCATTTCTAAATAATTTGCATTTAAATGTATACAAATTCTCATGCATAATGAGCAGGTTTAAAGCTGCTTCAAGTTGTTAACAAAGAGATACAGTCTCATCAAAGATGTAAGAAGTCAGTGTGCTGGAGTAGACAGGGAACTTCTGGTTGGTTCCTCCCGCCCTTCTCCCTTACAAATTTAAGACAGCTAAATGAAATATTCTGTCCGTGTAATGGTAGTTTTTATGGGTATTGGGTATGATTGAAATAACCGATATGGAGATAGGACAGAAATCTGGTAAACTGTGGCAGTGAATGACTTAGTTTTATAAATTTGTTTCATTTGCACATTTTCCCAAACGTAATGGTACTTCAAAAGTGTCACACTTCAGTGGAGCAAGGGCGACCTCCAGTGGTTGAACTTACTCACTTCGGGGGTAGTTGGCTCTCCCGGGATATCTTGCTGGTGTCTGATGGGTTGTTTCTGGATAGGTTCCCAGCAGTGAGAGTTGAATTTGGGTTAAAAAACAAAACAAAACAAAACTGCAGATGATGTTTACCGAGATAAAACTATGAATTAAAGAAAAACAACACACAAAAAAATCAGAGCCCTCACAGGTGGGCCCTACTAGAGAAGAATGTAGAGAAGAAAATGTGCAGCTGAGCCTCAAATGACTTAGGTTTGTACTGTACGGGTCCACTTACACGCGGATTAAAAAAAATATTTTTTATAAATACAGGCAGACCTTTCCATCTGCAAATTCAATCAACTACAGCTAGAAAACAAGATGTTCCACTCGCGTTTGGAAATCTACGGTTAGGGATGTGAAAACACTGGGTTTGATCCTAGGTTGGCTGAATCTGCGGATGTGAAACCAGCGAGGCAAAGCGCCGATTGTAGAGTCAGAAGTTATACGCGGATTACCAGCGGAGCGGAGTTGGCGCCCTGCGTCCCCGCGCTTTAGGGGCCAGCGGATTAGAAAATGTTTGCTGTGTGGGCGATGATTTTACAATGCAGGCGGTGAGTTGGTAAGATCGAGGCCATGATAGGAAGTCTCTACTCCAAACATGCCTCCTGGGCTGGTGTTCAAGTAAGTGCTTCTATTCAGGCTGACTTACATCTTTGATGAGTCTGTATATCTGTCTCAATGTTTGTATATCTATATCCCTGCGCCCCACCTCAGTGATAAGCCTAAAATTTCATAAGTGTGGCAGAGGATATTCTATAATGTACATCATATCTCAGTGTCATACTAACATTTGGAAAGAAAATATTCTATAATGCTATGTTGAAATATTTAAATATGAAATTAAAACATTAATCTTCTGCTCTGTTTGCCACCAGGGATGGCCTTGGTTTTTCCAATGAGGTTTTGAAGAACTTTTACCTCATATTCCTGCCGGCACTTCACATTAACCGTTGTTAGGAGCACAGCCGGCTAGACTAGGTCCTAGGGCATGCCACAGTGAGGGAGTCTCTCATGTTGACAGCAATGCTGTCCCTCAACACTGGAATGGCAAACCTGATATATACCAGTAAATTTGGCTTCTACCAATAAACATAGGTGGGAAAGGAGGTATAAAGGGCATGTTTTCTTGTGTAATCTATTTTTTGCTTAGTAAGTCTATAAGGAAACAGTTTTTAAAAAATATTTTATTTACTTATTTTTAAAGAGAGGGGAAGGGAGACGGAAAGAGAGGGAGAGAAACATCAATTGGTTGCCTCTTGTTCATGCCTAGACTGGGACTAAACCCACAACCCAGGCGTGTGCCCCGAGACTGGGACTTGAACCAGTGACTTTTGCCTTGCAGGATGACACCCAACCAACTGAGCCACATTGGTCAGGGCAAGGAAGCAGTTTTGATCATGGAGAATGAGCAGAATGGGGAGGGAAAAAAAAAGACAGCTTTGGCAGAGCAAATGTGATATTACTCCTCTGGGGGTTGGCATTTTGTAGAAGCCAAGTAGAATTGTTCATATTTCAATATAAGTAATATTTGCCATGCATTAAAAATGAGATTTAAATATACCAGAGAGATCAAAGATTAGCTGAGAGGTCATGGGCCTCTTTGAGAGCTGTGGATGCTCATGGATAATGACATCAATGGAGAGCCACAGATAAATACCAGAATTCGATTTAATTTCTGGCTTGCTTTTTAGAGAAAGTCATTTGAACACACACACACACACACACACACAAGCACATTCATTAACCATCTGCTCTAAAATCAAGGAGCAGAAACATAAACCTTTCGCCAATATATCTAGTAAGTGCTAAAAAAGCACATTTCAATCCTCTGTGGGTACCATTTAAAGGCGAGTGAGAACTTCAGAAATGAAGAGAAGATACAGGCTCAGTGATTTCTAATGAGCAGTGCTCTCATTCCAGTTAGTTGGACTTGGAATTCAAGCATTACTGAGTACCAGTGCAGTTGGAAGTGATGGCTTTCTCATCGAACTTGTTCATAGTTTTTAACCAATATTCTTAAGCTGAGGCTCCTGTGCCATCATCACCCATGGAGGGCTCTTCGGGACACACTGATTGATATAGTAGCACCATGTCGTTAGGCACTTCCTTGCTCAGGGTGGTTGAACTCAAGATGAGAACTGAACCAAGTGAATGAGCTGAAGATCCCTCCTAACCCCCTTGCAGACCTGCATCTGCCCCATTCCCATCCAGACGACCCAGTGGAAAAGTCTTAGTGTTTTTATGTTCCAATAACATCGCTTGCCACTTTTTTTTGAACTGGCCTATTTATATGGTAGAATCATGAAAGTTAATGATGGTGTACTTCTTTGCTTAAAGTTATTATGTTAAAGCACTCTGAGTAGCTTTAGATGTCTTTAAGATGCTGGGCTATTCCGGTGCCAATATTATCTGCATGCATTACTAACCATTTAACAATCCACAGATACTTACTTCATGCCAAGTTTGTGCAGGCACTTTGGTAGCTATCAGGATCAATTTGTGAGCAAACATATACATATACATTCCCACCTCCATTCCTTTCCTTGTGCTAGAAAGCATTCCATCTTTCTCATGGTATTTGTTCTCTCTGAACTTCAAGGCCAAGCCTAAGTCTCCTGCCTTATGAAGCTTTTATTCACTACTGCTTCTTAAAACACGCTTTCTCCCACATATTTGATATTTAATGATATCCTGTCTGAGCTTCCTCGGTTTCTCCTACTTCACCTAGCACAATGCCGGCCAATTAAATGGCTCAACGACTACTGCTGATTGATTGCTTTCTTCTCTACACCAGCTTGTTATTATAGACAAATGAGACAATAAAAAAGAATGTGCTGTAGACACACACAGATGAAAAAAAGGCAGTTAAAAATCTGGTACCTGGTAAGAATATTGTGATCTGGAGCAGGAAAGGAAAAAATAGCTTCCCTGTCACAGCAAAGTAACAAAGGTTCTTCAAGCTGCTGTAATTTTGTAAGAGAAATAATGGTCGTCTCCAATTTTATTTGAAAATTCTATATTTGTGCCTGAACTGTGTTTAGTTTAGCTGCAGCCTCTGTATCTGAGAGTTGACAGCATCTCTCAGCCTTACTTTTTGTTATTTGACTCTTTTCCTAAATAACTGCTGCATGCAAATGATTTTTTTTTTTTTGTGCCCGAAGCAATAAGGAGATGCTTTAAAAAAGGATACCCCTGCCAAAAGAATTCTGGTTGGCTGTCTGTCACACAAATTAATTTCTCCAAAAATGGACTATTTTCTCATTTGCTCTAATGGTGCTCAGAGCAGGTAGCTGTGATTTTTTTTTTTCTGGGTCTTGGGCTTCTCAGCCATCTGAGTATTTTATTTTGTTCTGGACCATTAAAGAGTGGAGTTGATAATGTTCCATCATTATGCAGTCATGCAGAGGATGAATTTCTCTTTCAGACAAGTGAAGTTAAAAGACTTATTGTTCTTTTCCCACTTTCTTCCCCAACTAATGGATCATTTAAAAGCCATAGGGGTATAGCATCTTAAAATTTTCCAAGAAACAGTTTTAATAGCCATAGTATATTCTTGTCTAATTTATAACCAAAATATAAAACACAGCACAGAAATCTTGGAGGAAAAGTGTCAAGTTATAATGACCCCTTCCTTGTTCTTCCCGAGGGTGTGGTTCAGCTGCAGCATTCACGGAGGCTCACCTCTGGTGTTAGGTGAGAACAGTGCTGCTTCTGGGTTGGGTTTACAATCATTAAGTCCATAAAGATAAGCTTAACTGCTTGAATCAGGATGAGTAAGTTACTGCAATTGTCAGAGTTGTCCATCTGTGCTTAAACCAAGTGAATAATAATGGCTTGACGTAATTTAAAAAGACTGGCTGTTCATTATTTTCTGAATGAAATAAGTCACTCTCAGGATAATATGTAACATTCATATTCATTGGTTTTGAACTTAGTGTGTTTTAAGAAAAGTTAAAAATAGCACTTTTATAATGCTTTGTAAATAGCACGTTCAATGCTTAATATATTTCCCAAGTCAGGAATTTTCTCTTGATGAACATGTAACTTGTCAGAAAGCAGTTATAAATAGGGATGCGGCTAAGAGCAAGGATGCTGGGGTCAGACAGGTGGAATTTGCCCCTTACTGCCTGTGTGGATCTAGGGAAACCGTTCCCCCTCGGCTGTGGGCTGAATGATGATCCCCCCCCCAAATATGTCTGTCCTATGCCTTAACACCCTGAATCTGTGAATGTGACTTTATTTGGAAAAAGAGTCATTGTGGAATCAGAGTGGAAATGAATGAAATCTAATCTATAAAAACAATACAAAAGATCAGTGAAACCAAGGGCTGGTTCTTTGAAAAGACAAACAAAATTGATAAACCTGAAAAAAACCAGAAAGGGCCCAAATACAATCAGAAATAAAAGAGGGGAAGTAACAACCAACACCACAGAACTAAAAAAGAATTATAAGAAAACACTATGAACAATTACATGCCATGAAGTTGTACAGTCTATTGGACAATACTACACAGCAGAAAGAAAGAAGGAGCTCCTACCCCTCACTACAGCATGGGTGGAACTGGACAGCATTCTGCTAAGTGAAATAAGCTAGGCGGTGAAAGACAAGTACCATATGATCTCACCTTTAAGTGGAACCTAATCAACAAAACAAACAAGCAAGTAAAATATAACCAGAGACATTGAAATTAAGAACAATCTGACAGTAACCAGAGGGGAGGTGGGAGGGGATAATTGGGGATGAAAGGGGAGAAGGGATTTCAGGAACAAATATAAAAGACACATGGACAAAACCAAGGTGGGGGTGTGGAATCAGGGGAGGGAGGTGGGAATGGCTGTGGTGGGGGGAAAATGCAGATAACTGTACTTGAAGAACAATAAAATTAAACGAAAACAAAATTACACCTATTTTAAAAGACCCATTCCAAATGTTACATTTTCTTTCCACACACATTTTCTGATCTTCTGAAGAGAATGCAATATCTCCTTCTTTTGAGATGTAGCACTTAAATTAAGTATTGCTGATACTAGTAATAGCTAGCGTAGACTGTTTCTAATGTTGGTATTAAGAATTTGCGTGCATTCACTCATTTAATTCCTGCAGAAAACTTGTGATACACACTTGATTGCTGCCCTGGTTTTCCAGATGAAGACAGGGAGCCTCCACCAGGTCACACCACCCGCCCACGCTTCCAGGGCTGGCAGCTGGCAGGTCAGGATGACAGCCACCGGCAGGCAGGCTTCAATGCCACTGCCCTCCTTCTGCCTTGTAATGGAATTCTCAAACATTCCCACCTTCTTCTGGATGGTCAATTTCAAGAAATAATCCTCCCTTTCTCCTCTTTGTGTCCCCTTTGGATCTTCATATAGTAAGGGTCTAACAGATACTTGTTGAATTAAATGAAATTTCCTTTGATGGCAATTATAGTAGCTCTTGTGTAAGGCAAACAAATAAAAACATTCCAGGTATTTGCAACGGCAAAAAAAAAATGTCCCTGAAAACATATAATTCATATTGTCCAAAAAGAGTTACTTCTTCCACATAATGCTCTGTCTTTCCTGTCACCTGTCTCCCTCCCATATGCTGCCTTAATCTTTGGGAAAGTGTAACCCTACGTAGTGACGTGAAGTAAAATATTAGCACGACAGATGTTTTCTATTCTCTCTCTGTTTTTCATTGTCTTCTTGTATAGCGGAGGCAATTACCCAGGTTGTATCCTACCCAGCTACTCAGGCTGATTGTCCTTATCAAACATAAGTATGTTTTGCATAAAAGAACATCAGATAGTTATTTCATATTCTTATGTGATAAACAGACTTGATCTTTGGCAGGTGTTCCTCCCCAGCCCTCCCAAATTTCAAACTCTCACTTAATAAGGGGCAGCGCTGTACTTAGCAGCCTTAAATTCCCTGCTGGTCTTTACCATCTGGCACATTTTCTTGGAACTTGTGACATAGATTTTTGAATGTCAAAGCAGGAAAACTTCTTGCTAGAGAGGCACTTCAGATGTCAATCAACATTAAAATAAAGAGCTGGAGTGACTTAAGTCAATTCCCACAAGTGGAGGAACTCCTGCCAATCAAGGTTGGTGGATGTCGTTAGCGTGGTGACAGGCAGGACAGCTGCTGATGCGAGTCCACCGCACGGAGGTGAGTCCCCGCCAGGCTCTCATCTTCGCTGTGACCTTTAACTTTGGGCCTGAGCCATTTAAAAAGTCCTATTAAATTCCTGTATTAGAAGACTACTTATGGATTCATAGTTAATTTTCTAATACCATTGTCGTTATCAGAGAAATAGCTCAAACACACAGCATCGCCAAATGTCTATAATGGTGTTTTAATCGCAGCAATTTCCCACTCCAAAGCTAGTCATGAAGGAAATCATTTTCCTATCTACCAGAGTGTGATTAAAAAGTATGCCCATCCCTGAAGAGTAGCTACAACCACCTTACCTCTCACTGAGAACGTCCTGTGTGAGAGACTCCCCACTCAACGCCACGGGGAACCACTAATCGGTGTAATTCATGTAGGGTCCTTGACTTCCAGGGAATATAATCTTGTTGAGGGGTTAAGAGGTGTATTGGAATATAACTATAAGTCAGCAAGTGATAATTTTGGAGGTTTGAAATGATAGAGTAATTGTTTTGGTTCACAAACTTTTTTGACTGTACTCCACTTCTTAAGGACAGAATTCTCTGTGGCCCACCTACATCACTGGTTGTCACTTTCCATGGGGGAAAAATGGGTTAAAAACAAAACAAGGAATCAGGATAAACCCAAATAGAACCTGTTGGTAACACATGTGAATGATTTGTTATTTTTATTTTTGAGGATATGTGTTCATACCTTTAGTTTTGATAATGTAAATCTCTAAGAAATGAAAACAACAGCAGCTTAATCGTGTTCCATTTGGTAGTGTTGTAAATGATTAAATAGAACAAATTGACAGGCCACGGGAATGACCTATCAATGAACAAGCGAACTTTGAGGGGATTATAAAATCATCTGTTTTCAGTGGTGTAACAAATGACTGAACAGTGTAGGTCTTAAGTTCCAGTCAGGGGACAATTAAAGACCAAAACTATTTATGCACATACATGTTACTACTCACATAGACTTAACCAAATCATCTTATAAAACTAATTTGAAACAATAACAGTCATAATCATTTATTAAGAAACCACTGTGTTTCAGCCCTAAGCTAAGTACCTGACAGTGTCCCCGCTTCAGTTCTGTGAGAAACAGCCCCACAAGTGCCGGGCCCAGCAAGAGGCCGTCTGCGCCGGAGCCCCCGCTCTAACCACCAGTGTGCCTGACGTCCGGTGCCGCTAGTTAGTGAATGAAAAGTGAAAATAACAGCAACTAGAACCAGGACCACATGAAATTGAAAACTAAAAGAAGAAAGCTATCTGATGATTGTCAGTAACCAAGAATATAAAGTGGTGGAAATTTCCACTATTTTTGTGTGGATGTGCATGGAGGGATTTGGAGTAATAGCTCAACTTTAGGAAGCCATTGAATGGGAGTTCTCTGCAAACTTTAGTAATGTATGATTTTAATTTATCAACACCAAGTTTTAGGATACTTTACAACTCATGAAGTCCCTATACCCAAGTAGGACGTAAAAATAAAAGCCCGTGAACTTTTTTGGGCCAGTGAGTGGTGCAGTGAAAGGAACCCTCAGGGCCCGACAGCAACGGTGGACATTTTTAAAAAGAGTGTTTTTTTTTTTTTAGACGAGAAGGGAGGGAGAAAGAGAGGGAGAGAGACATTAATGTGTGGTTGCCTCTCATGTGGCCCCCACTGGGGACCTGGCCTGCAACTCAGGCACGTGCCCCGACTGGGAATCAAAGCAGCGACACTTTGGCTCACAGTCTGCACTCAGTCTACTGAGCTACACCAGCCAGGGCTAAAAAGAATTTTTTTGGTCAGAATACAGGGAGTGCTTTTTACGTTGAGTCAGAATTGGATTCTAATAAAGATCATGCCATTTACAATGTATCTGACTTTGGGAAGTTACTATAGTCCTGAACTGCTGTTCGTGGTGCCTCATCTGTAATACGGGAATAGTAACATGTAACCACGGGACTCCTGTATCGACGAAGTGAAAGAGCACGCAAAGTGCTCCTATCAGAGTGCCGGGCACGTAGCAGGGGCTCGTAAGGACCGGTTTTCTTTCCCACTCATGTACCTTATGAGAAAGTTTCTTCCTCCCCCATGAGCACTGAGGCAGGAACTCCAGTGGCTGCCCCCAGCTGTGGGAAGCACATGGAGGAGAAGAAGAAGAGAATATTCTCTGCCAGGAATGCTTTTCCCCAGGCCTGCATGCGACTCCCTCCTCACCTCTTCTAGCCCTTTGCTCAATTGTTTCTCAGTGGGTCTTCAAGCAACCTACTTACAACTGTGCTGCCTCAGACCACCCCCTTCTCTTGAGCACACTTCATTTGTCTTCACGACACCATTTTCTCACAGTCTACTTGATTGTTGGCCATTGAGTAGGGTGTAGGTTCCATGAGAACAGAATTTTTGTCCGTTTGGGTCACTAGTGTCTGATACATCGTAGTTGCTCAATGACTATTTGTTGAGTGAAAGAATTAGTGAGAAGAGCATAGGTAAGGGAGGTTTCTGTAAAACAGGCTGGAAGAGTAGCGCCTGTCTGAAAGCTGATGGGAAGGGTCCGGTAGAAATAGGTCAAAAATAGGTCAGTGCAGAGAAAGGAGGCCATGGCCTGAGTTCCCTGAGCAGGTGGGCAGGCGTGGGACCTGAGCACAGGGCCAGGGACAGGCCATGGTTAAGGCTCAGGTTGGTCAGTCTTTGCAACGACACAAAGAAGAAAAGTTGGGTGCAGATGCTACTGTGTCTTCAGGTTTGGGGGCAGGAAGGTGAGAAACCACAGATTTCCAGTAACATCTGTCTGTGGGATCTTGCGACTCCTTCCCAGCAGTGCTGAGCAGCCTGGTGCAAAGTGCAGGGAGGGCAAACAGCTGGATTCAAACAGAGATGAGGCTTCACACATGGAAGGACAAAACAACAAGGAAAATAGGGCGTTTGGCAAGAAAGTAGTTGAGGTTATGGGCTGTGGATTGAAAAGCAAATGCTATTGAAGTAGGCAGTCCAAACCGGTGCACATATCATAGCAGTGCAGTGTGATAAATTTTCACACACAGAACCCGCCTGTATGACCAAGGCTAGGACATTATCCAGGTTATAGAATTCAGTGCAGAGCAAATGAGAGTGAGGACAGCAGGGAGAAAATACCAGGGACTATGAATTGAATGATATTCTGGTAAGATTCAAGAATTGAGGCAGGAGTTGACTGAGAGGGAGAGCAGCAGGGTTTGTTCCAAGTTCCAGGCTGCAGCAGTGAGCCTGATGTGGGCTGAAGAAGGTTCTTTGGTGTCAAGGGTCATAGAATCCAGGTCTTTGGAAAAGTCATGTACTCAAATATTTCAGTCACCCAGGACAGTGCAAGAACTTCAAAGTCTTAAATGCGTATGCAGGAGTGACCCCCGCCCCATCCCTTTCTACTTCCCTTTCCTTTCTTTCTCTCTTTATTCCGATGATAACATTTTGGTGTAGGGATTACATCGTCTCTCCGGCAGCTCGCTGTAAGTCATCTATTATTTTAATTGCTATCTTTTCACTCAACATGTTAAAACTCTTACTTCATTTTCTTTGCACAGTACAGAGGACCTAATAGCTACAAACTCTGCTTCGATGGGGGGTTGGCAGGTGTTATTTTTAAAACTGAAAGGTGTCTACCACTAATGAACGAACTTGAATTCACAGAAAGGATTCTGGTTTGAGGGAGAAAGCAATGCTGAACTAAGCTCCGTAAGTGGGGCCCTGCTCTCAAAATGAACTTGCCGTTACAGAGCTAGCATGATGGTCTTCAATAAGAATTCCTGGTTTAATTATGCATAAATAAATACACATTCACTCTTTCCTGTATCTCTAATCGTTATATGATATATTCCCATTTCTAGAGGGGAATTCAAGATATTTGCATCCATGTGCTGCAGATGGCGTCTAATGCTTCACCTCTCAGGAAATGTATTTGACATCTAATTGAGTCAGGCACCACGCTGGGTGTGATGTTAAGAAGGAATGTCTTACCAGGTTATAATGCAGGAAGGGAATTGTGGAAGCATTTTTACATTTCTCTTCCTCATAGAATCATACCCTAGTTTTAAAATATACCTTAGAGTTTTAAAACCTGTAATTACTTTATTGTTCTGTTTTAAAAAAAGTTACAGCTTAAGAATTAAATTTTTAAAAAGTCATCACTTGAACACATTTTGGGTACTGTCTTCTTCAAGACATCTTAGCACATTAATGAGTAATATAAATAAACAAGTGCAGAAGATGCATACGATAGACACTGGAAATGTAAGTTTATCGTGGTAGCATGTAAGGTACTCAAGGAGGCAGTTCTGTTGATATTTTCATGTGTGTTCATGTGTGGCATCGCCATACTTCAGCTTCTCACTAAGTGTTAGTAGTTGCTGTGTGTGAACAAGCTCTTTAACTTCCTTTCAAGTTTGGCTTTATGGTTGTTACAAAAATATTGAATTATTTAATGTGAAAATGTCACATTTTTAAGACAGGTACCCTATTCCCCCTAAGTTGTCTATTTTCCAGGTTAAACATTCCCAGGTTTTCCAGATTTGTCTTTGTGTGACACAGTTTTCATGTGGCATCCTGTTTGCCTTTGTCTGGAGACACTTGTTTGTTAATATATGATTGACAGTTTAATACCCAGAACCTAGTACAATGTTCTTAAGAGGGTCTGATTAATGAAGGAAAGTTTTACTTTCTGCCTTTGAAATTATTTCTGCCTTTACTATTATTACTCTTAGAGAAGAACTTATATTAATTGATTTGTTTTGTCAATATATCATCATTTGCTTATATTTTATCCACTGTGAACTAGAGCTCTTAAGATTTTTAACTTGAGTTAATAAATAATAATCATAACAGTTGCAGCTAATATAGTACTTAACAGCTGGTAAGCACTGTTTTAAACACATTACGTGATTAATAATTTTAATCATCAGGTACGTTGTTCTTTCATTTTCAAAGAAGAGTAAATAGATACCCTGCAGGCTCATGGACGTGGCGGTGGCAGAACTGGGGTTCAGGGTCGGGCAGTTGAGACCCAGTCCCGTGCGCTTACGCTGCATTTCTCTTCTGTATGATCTGATTTACACACTCGGAAACTGGAGATGCAGTCATCACTATTTGTAAATAAACATTTTATTTTGCAATAGTCTTCTTGTTTTTATTTTTCAGTTACAGTTTTCATGCAATATTATTTTGTATTAGTTTCAGGTGTGCAGCATAGTGGTTAGACAATTATATAATTTCCAAAGAGCTCCCCTTGATAATTCAAGCATGCACCTGGCACTGAATATGGTTATTACAATATTTTCATCAGATCCCCTCTGCTGTACTTCACATCCCCATGACTGTTTGCAGCTACTGATTTGTACTTTATTTTTAAATTGAATTTATTGGGGGGACATTGGTTATTAAAACCGTAGTGCACCACTTTGCAGCACACCATCTGCACCCTGCATCGGGCACTCACCACCCGGAGTCAGTCTCTCTCCGCCACCATTTGTCCCCCTTTGTCCTCTTCCACCTCCCTGCATGCCCCGCCCCCTTCCCTCTGGCGATCACCATACTGTTGTCTGTGTCTGGTTTTTTTGTTTAATCCCTTCACCTTGACTCATAGATACTGAGAACAGACTGACAGCTGTCAGAGGGGAGAGGAGTTGGGGGGCTGGGTGAAAAGGTGAAAAGATTTTGGGGTAGTTGTAGATTTTACAGGAAAGTTGCAAAGACATACAAAGAGTTCCCATACACCATGCACTTTGTTTTTTTCATTTTAACTTCTTACAGAACCACTTGTAGAAACTAAGAAACCAATATTGGTGCATTACTATCAACAGAACTTCAGGCTTCATTTGGATTTAACTAGATTTTCCACTGACGTCCTTTTCCTGCCCAGGATGCCATCCAGGGTACCACATTACGGTTAGTTATAGCGACTCTTCAGTCTTCCCTGGCCTGTGACAGCTTCTCAGTCTCCTTGTTTTTGATGACTCGGACGGTTTTGGGGAGCGCTTATCAGGTATTTTATAGAACACCTCTCAGTTTGGGTTCGTCTGATTTCCTTTCTCGTGACTAGGCTGGATTATGACTGTTGGAGAGCAGTGCCATAGAGGACGAGTGTCCTTTTCACCGCAGCCAGGGGCACATGCTGTCAACACGACTCTACCCCTGCCTCCCACCTCGTCATGGTGTCCTCCACCACAGGGCCGAGGTCGCGGGGGCTAGGTTTTTCCTCTGTAAAGTTAGCTTTTCCAACATTCTGTTCTTTGGAAGCAATTTCCTAAGTTTAGCCCAGGAATAAAATTATTTTTCATCTACAAAATTTCATAACAAAAGCTTGTCCCCCAGATAGTTTCATGTATCCACTAAGCGTATCAGGGACGTGAAGAAGTCAAGGGGAAGCATGATTATGGTGCCTCTTATGAGTGACAGGAAACTGAGAGGATGTGTCAGATGATGAGCAAACGCTTATTTAGGCTCCTATATAGAACGATTATTTGGATTTTTAAATAACCCTAATAACCACAAGTTACCTTTTACCTTATGTTTTTCACTTTCAAAAAAAATTTTTTTTTATGGTTTACTGAGGAAGTTCCTAGGGCTATAAGTTATGCCATGAAATTCACTGAAATGACATAATTTCAGTGAAACCAATGTGATTTCATTCAAAGTAGGTCCATTCTGGCACGGAGAATTGCATTTTCCTCACATTTTCTTTTCCCTTCTTAAGGCATTCTTCTGCCTCTGGTCTAAAGCAGTTTCTCAGTTTCTTTGCAGGAAGTCACTTTTGGAGGCTCTTTTGCACCACAGCCTATTTTTATCCCTCTCTTTTGTATTTTTGCATTATAGCACTGTTCCACATCTGAAATTATTTTTAAGAGTAAATGCATTTATTGCAGATGACTTCTCAGAAATATTTCTCTCCTTCAGTCTTCCCTTGGCTTCTCTTCCACGGATCATCAGGAGGGGGAAGGTAACTTGAAGCCTGTGGAAGAGCAGTGGATTGGATGACAGGGGACCTGGGCCCTGTCCCCTCACCTCTCTCAGCCTCAGTGCCACTCCGAGCCCCCACAGTTAAAAGCGAGGTGCTGTTTCAGGTATTACATGCTCACAGATCACACAGACTTAGGGGCTATGATTGCTGTCCTAGGAATCACAGCCATGGAAATGAAAGACAATTTAAAAACAAATGTTCCCTTGGTACCGCCACTGAAGAAATGATAGCATGTTGCTAACCAAATGTATTTTCTTCCACTCGCAGAGACCCACACTTCATTGCTCAGGTTTTTCAGGATTTGTCATTCTAAAAAGAACAGAGTCCTGTGCTCTCTGGTGTTTCCATACTGAAAGGAACACTCATTCACAGGTAAACCCTTTCCAAGAGTTTGCAGATCATTCATTTGGATAAATTGATCTGTTTAAAAATAAAGTAATTTTTACCTGTCCAAAAATTGTAAGTCAGTCTTGGAACTGCCCCTGATACCTCTCTATTCAGTTACATATAACTGCCTGGTTGTTGCATGTGTTTCTGTAATTGACAGGCAGGCCAACTAATACATATCTGTATTTACAGAGTAGTCCTTTACTGAATTACTTTAGCTAGAAGTCTCTTTCTTACAGATATGCCTTAAGTCTTGTTGCAGAGATATTTCCTTTAACAGGGAAAAAATAAACTTCTGATTAAAATTTAAAATGAAGACTCTGCCAGATTTTTTAGGGCAGTTGCAATGGCTATTATGTGACTATAAAACATTTGATGATGTTTAATTCATGCCCCACTAGAATTAATTTCAGCAAGATTTGAAATTTCTGTCAAAATGTTTGTAGGGAGATCCCTCTTACTCAGCTTTGGTCAATCCCCCACGAGGTGTAACGAGACACAGTGAGAACGGACTTTCTAGAACCAGTGAAAGCGAACTGAGTGTAATACCCAGGCAGTAACTGTTAGGGGCAGGACAAAATCCCCACTTACCTTCAAAAGGAAAGAAAGAAGTAATTTGTTTTTTAAGTTATTTTATTTTGTGTTTTTCCATTACGATTTGGTCCCTTTATCCCCCCTTCCCCACCCCCCTGCAATCATCACACTGTTGTCCATGTCCATGAATCCTTCTTCCTTTTTGCTCGATCCCTCCACCCCCTAACTTCACCCCCACCCCTTAGCTGTCAACCTGCTCTCTATGAGTCTGTCTCTGTTTTGCTTGTTAGTTCAGTTTGTTCATTAGATTCCACATGTGAGTGAAATCATATGGTATTTGTCTCTCTCTGACTGACTTATTTCACTTAGCATAATGTTCTCCAGGTCCACCCAAACTGTTGCAAATGGTAAAACTTTCTTCTTTTTTATGGCCAAGTAGTATTACATTGTGTAAATGTCCCATAGCTGTTTTATCCACTCATCTAGTGATGGACACTTGGGCTGCTTCCATATCTTGGCAATTGTAAATAACCTGCAATGTACATAGGGGTGTTTATGTTCTTTCAATTAGTGTTTTAGGTTTCTCTGGATATATTTCCAGAAGTGTGATTGCTGGGTCAAAAGGCAGATCCATTTTTAATTTTTTGAGGTATCTCCCTATTGCTTTCCACAGTAGCTTCACCAATCTGCATTCCCACCAACAGTGAAAAAGCGTTACTTTTTCTCCACATCTTCACCAGCACTTGTTGTTTGTTGATTTATAGACGATAGCCATTCTGACTGGTGTGAGATGATATCTCATTGTGGTTTTAATTTGCTTTTTTCTAATGATTAGTGATGATGAGCATCTTTTTGTATGTCTGTTGCTCATTTGCATGTCCTCTTTGGAAAAGTATCTATTCAGGTCATCTGTCCACTTTTTAATTGGGTTATATGTTTTTTTGGTGTCGAGTTCTTTAAGTTCTTTATAAATTTTGGATATTAACCCCTTATCAGATGTATCAGTGTATATGTTCTCCCATTCTGTGAGTTGTCTTTTTATTTTGTTGATATTTTCCTTTGCTGTGCAAAAACTCTTTATTTTGATAAGTCCCATTTGTTTATTTTTTCTTTTGTTTCCCTTGCCTGGGGAGACATATCTGATAAAGTATTGCTGCGAGCATTGTCTGAGATTTTGCTGCCTGTGTTTTCTCCTAGGATTTTTATGGTTTTGGATCTAACATTTAAGACTTTTTATCCATTTTGAATTTATTCTTGTGTGTGGTGTAAGAAGGTGGCCAAGTTTCATTTTTCTGCATATATCTGTCCAATTTGCTTAACACCTCCCATTGAATAAACTATCTTTAGCCCATTGTATGTGTTTGCTTTCTCTGTCAAATATTGATTGACTATAAAGGTATGGGTTTATTTCTGGGCTTTCTATTCTGGTCCTTGACCTATGCGTCTGTTTTTGTGCCAGTACCATGCTGTTTTGATTCCTGTGGCCTTATAGTATAGTTTGATATTAGGTAGTGTGATTCCTCCAATTTCGTTCTTCTTTCTCAGGATCACTGCTCCTACGTGGAGCCTTTTGTGGTTACATAGAAAGAAGTAATTTGAACTTGACTGAACCTCCTCACTCAGGAATAGGCAACTATTTTCTGTTAGTAGTTTTTAGATAATATTTAGCCAACAGCTCCCTTAATTTCAGTGCCACGGATATGGCATGTTTAACTCCACGTGGCCCTCCCCTCTTCTCCCTCCTCACTACCTGCCTGAATCAGCAACGTTACTCCAAAAATGTTACTTCAACAACTATGGTGCCAATATGGACAGCCTCATTTATCAAAACAAAATCTAGCAGATTATATTTCCTAGTTTTTAGCAAAGTAGAGAGTCTATATTTCTGAGACATTCTGGTCGCATTTCTTTTTTTTCTTTCAGTTTTATTTTGTGTTGGTTTCAGGTGAGCAACATAGTGCTTAGACAATCATATACTTTATAAAGTGTTCCCCCCAGTATTCCCAGTACCCACCTGGCTCCACACATAGATACTACAATATTATTGACTACATTCCCTGTGCTGTACTTTACACTTCTGTGACTATTTCGTAACTACCAATCTGTACGTCTCAATCCCTTCACCTTTTCACCCAGGCTTCCAGCCCTTCTCCTCTCTGGCAGCCATCAGTCTGTCCTCTGTGTCTATGAGTCTGTGAGTTTCTGTTTTGTTTGTTCACTTATATTGTTTTTAGATTCCACGTATAAGTGAACTCATGTAGCATTTCTCTTTCTATGACTGACTTATTTTTATATTTCCTGGTTTTTAGCAAATTAGAAGGTCTGTACCATCTGAGACATTTGGTCACACTTCTTTACTTTTTTAAAAAAATATATTTTATTAATTATACTATCACAGTTGTCCCATTTCCTCCCCTTTATTCCCCTCTGCTTCACCCCCCATTCCCCGCCCTTTAGTTTTTGTCCATAGTTCATACACATAAATTCTTTGGCTTCTACAGTTCCTATACTATTCTTAACCTCCTCCTGTATGTTTTCTACCTACCTACCGTTTATGCTACTTATTCTCTGTACTTTTTCCTCCTCTCTTCCCCTCTCACTCCCCTGTTGATACCCCTCCATTCCTTATATAAATCCCTTTAACAATTCATATAATAAAGGCTGGGTGATGATGAACTTCTTGAATTTGACCTTATCTGAGAAGCACTTTATCTGTCTTTCCATTCTAAATGAAAGTTTTGCTGGATAGAGTATTCTTGGATGTAGGTCCTTGCCTTTCATGACTTGGAATACTTCTCTCCAGCCCCTTCTTGCCTGAAAGGTCTCTTTTGAGAAATCAGTGGACAGTCTTATGGGAATTCCTTTGTAGGTAACTGTCTCCTTTTCTCTTGCTGCTTCTAAGATTCTCTCCTTATTTATTTATTTATTTTTTTAAATCTTTTTTTTTTTTTTTAAGATTTTATTTATTTTCAGAGAGAGGAGAAGGAAGAGAGAAAGAGCAATGTACGGTTGCCTCTCACATGGTCCTCACTGGGGACCTGGCCCGCAACCCAGGCATGTGCCCTGACTGGGAATCGAACCGGGACCCTCTGGTTCCCAGCCCGCGCTCAATCCACTGAGCTACACCAGCCGGGCTCTCTCCTTATTTTTAATCTTGGGTAATGTAATTATGATGTGCTTTGGTGTGTTCCTCTTTGGGTCCCACTTCTTTGGGATTCTCTGAGCTTCCTAGACTTCTTAGAAGTCTATTTCCTTTGCCAGATTGGGGAAGTTCACTCTCATTATTTGTTCAAATAAATGTTCAATCCCTTGTTGTTCCTCTTCTTCTGGCATCCCTATGACCCAGATGTTGGGGCATTTACAGATGTCATGGGGGTTCCTAAGCTTCTCCTCATTTTTTTGAATTCTTGTTTCTTCCTTCTGGTCTACACCGTTGATTTGAGTACCAGTTTCCTTCTCTTCCCTATTGGTTCCCTGCACATTTCCACTTATTTTCTTTAGCGTATCCTTCATTTGTTCTTCTATTTGCGACCAACTTTCTTCCAATTTTGTGAGCATCCTGATTACGAGTGTTTTTTTTTTTATTAATTTTTTTGTTTAATTACAGTTATTTGCAGCCTCTCCCCTCCCCCCTCCCTTCCCCTCCCTGATTACGAGTGTTTTGAACTGTGCATCTGATAGGTTGGCTATTTCTTTGTCCCTCAGTTGTAATTTTTCTGGAGCTTTGTTCTGTTCTTTCATTTGGGCCATTTTTTTTTTCTTGGTGCACCTGTTACTTTAAGGGGCGGAGCCTTAGGTGTTCACCAGGGTGGGGTAACCTCCACCGTTGTTTTGACACTGTCTGAGAGGGCGTGGCCTGGGAGGGAACAATGGCGCTTGCTCCACTCTTCCCAGCTCCCAGTCACCTTTCTCCCAATGCACTCTCCTGTGTGGCTGGGAGTTGCTCCCACTGCTGCCTCAACCCCCACAGGTGTTCTCTGCTCTGCTCCCCAGTTCCTTCTCCCGTTTTATCTGCACATGCAAGTGAGGGACAGCCCAGTCCACCAGTCTCAGCCTTGCTGTTTCCCGCTGGCTTCTCTGGGTGCACTGGCTGCTTTTTGGCCAGGTATGCCTGCCGTGAGTCTCTCCTGGCAAACTGCTGACTCTCTATGTGTGCTCTCCACCTGGCTCCACCCCGCTTACCGATCTGGGTGACTGTGTCCTCTCTAACTTCTTGGCTGTTGGACTTCCACTCAGTTTGATTCTCTGTCCGTTCTGGTTGTTTATTTTGTTTTTTAAATTGTTGTTATTCCTCTTTTGGTTGTGTGAGGAGGCACAGTGTGTCCACCTATGCCTCCATATTGGCCAGAAGTCACATTTCTTTACTTTTTTTTTTTTTAACTTTTTTTTAAAAGATTTTATTTATTTTTAGAGAGAGGGGAAGGGAGGGAGAAAGAGAGGGAGAGAAACAGCAATGTATGGTTGCCTCTCACATGGCCCTCCACTAGGGACCTGGCCTGCAACCCAGGCATGTGCCCTGACTGGGAATCAAACTGGGACCCTTTAGTTCCCAGCCCGCATTCAGTCCACTGAGCTACACCAGCCAGGGCACATTTCTTTACTTTTAAATAGCGCTTCCTAAGGCATCTGGGAGATCCTGACCACCGGTGGGCCAGCATTGTGTAGAGCCTGCTCCCAAAACGTAGCTGATGGTAGCGACAAGGATTGTTTGTTTATGGAGATTTAAAAAAACAGTTTAGCAAAGTCTTATATCCTTTCTAGGCTATAAAAAACAGAGGGAAAATATCTGTGCTTTTCCAGCTCTTTGTGTGTGTGTGGGGACATTTTGGTTCAAATCAGACTCACCAGGCTAAGTAAAATCAGGTTGCCTTGTTTTTTCCTAAAACATCTTCCACTGTGGGCACTATTATTTTGTGTGGCTTTTTTGAAATCAGACAAACCAAAGTGAGGTCTTGCATCTATCAGTTTCTTCTCCATTCACCCTCTCTCAAAACCATGTGATAGTAATTAACTCTGACCAACTTAAAGCAGTCCAGAGTCAATATTTATAAATGATCATCCAGTTTTACTTGTAATTCTTTAGTCTATATTTCTGGACATCAGAAGAATCCATTGACTTGATTGTAGGTGTTTCCCATAGCTTATAAGTTCTAATACTTGAAGGATGAGATTGAAAGATTTGTTTTTTTTTTTATCACCATCTGCTTTTTTAAAATAGAAGTCGAGGGAAAGCAGCAGATTTGTTTTGACATACTGAATCATGGGAGTTCCCAGGGTCTATTATTGCTTATCATTATTTTATATTTTCACTGGGGACTAAAGTTCTTATCCGGTTGGCTAAAAAAATGATATTAATTCTTTTTTTCTTTTTGTGGCTTGATTCTTCTTTGAGATAGTAATTAAGATCAGATGCAGGTAAGTAACTCTCTCAGGCAATAGAAGAGTGTTTTCATTTATTCTCACTTGGATAATCTGAAATCTGTCATATCTGGAGCATTACAGTGTTATGTGCTTGACCAACCAAGAATGGCAACTCAGCTACACAGAAAATCTTTATGGAAACCCTTTTCCCTGTGGCTTTTATACGGCACAAACAGTGTAGTCAATATGACTGCAGTTCAATATGATATTTATTTTATTTAATCAAATGAATAGCCCATTAATCCAGAGAGTGCTAATGTAATAGTGCGATTATCAGCAAAGCAGAAGACTTTTATACCCATGCTTAATGTAATGATGAATGTGAAATTTCAGTAATGGCTGCTTCTGATGGGAAGGGGTGGGCATTCATTGAGTTGGTTTCCCATCAGAGAGCGGTAGTCATCACTGTTTCCCAACGGTGTTGATTTTTATGTGGACACAGAAACCAATCTACTGTATATTATCTTAACATTTTCATGTAATAATAAGGGTATTAATTCATGTTCCTTTTTCATTTGTATTTACTATTCAGTCACTACATTTCTGCTCTAAAGAAAATGTAGGGACCTCTAGGAAGACAGATGTGAGGGAGACAGAGACGATGCCCTGGAGGAATGTATAGTCTCTTAAAGGAGACAGATATGTCAATAGATCGTTGAAATGCAATGCGGTAAGTGCTAGGTCTACTTTTCACCTCCAGATCGGCCCCATCATCTTATCAAAGCCACCAATAATCTCCCTAAAGCTAAATCCAATACACGTTTCTGTCTCAGTTGTCCTCATGGGTGCATTTCCTGTTGTGAGCTATTTCCACTCTCCCCAACATCTCTTGGCTCTTGGTTTTCATAACATACCTTAATCCTGGTTTCTTCTTACCTCTCTGGTTACTACTTTTTACTCTTAAAAGGCTCTTCTCTCTATATTTTAGTGGTTTCCAGAACTTACTTTCATTTTACTCTGCATGTGGACCAGTATTTCAATTATCATCTTTGAACTAATGACAGAATCTGAACAGCCAGAGTTGAAAAGGCAGAAGGAGTGTGGGAATGGCAGCCTAGGGGACACATGAAAAAGAGGAGAGGAGAAAGAAGGGAGCCTCGGGGAGGGGGCGAATATACTGTTGGGGTGGGGGGGATCCTCCATGGAGCGTTCATTTCTGACTATAGAGTCAAAGATCAGAAAGCTGCCTCCATGTTGCTCTGTCAGATATGCTTAGATACTTGCATTTTGTCAGGTAGAAACTAGCAATCTTTTCCTCAAAACCTTTCTTCTGTTCATTAACGATGCTTGAACATTTAAGAATACATAGTTCCATTCAGTCACTGTATATCTTTTTTTTTAACTATATTTTATTGATTGTGCTGTTACAGTTGTCCCACTTTCCCCCCCTTCTTGCTCCCCACCCCCTTTCCCCCCCTTTTCCCACCCTTTAGTTTTGTCCATAGGTCATACACATAAGTCCTTCTGCTTCTGCACTTCCTATACTATTCTTACCCTCCCCCTGTCTGTTGTCTACCTCCCATTTATGCTACCTGTTCTGTGCCCCATTCCCACCCTCCCCCCAACCACTCCCCTGTTGATGTTCCTCCATACCTTATATAA
>PVJI01003900.1:64269-116643 GCA_004026765.1 Micronycteris hirsuta | reverse complement strand
TATTGATACATAGTTTGCAAACACATACACTATACTGAGGGTTCTGAGAAAAATGATGCTTTCCATTGTCTTACAATTGTGTGTGATTTAAAAAAAGGATGTAAGCAAGACCAAATCTTCACTTGGTGTTTTGAGTATAAGCCCAACTCAAACATCTCAGTCAGTATGCATATGAAAAGATACTCAGCATCACCATTTTTCAGGAAAATGCAAGTTAAAACCATAATAAGGTACCACTGTTCACCCCACTGTAACTGGGACAGACCACCTCATGGGCTGGTGAGGGTAAGGAGCTGCAGGAGCTCTCACGCATTGCTGCTGGCAATGCGTAATGATACACACAGTTTGGGATCACACTTTGGAAGTTTCATGAAGTTAAACATGTACTTCCCACATGCTTAGGGGACCCAAACGTCCCACTCTTCAATATTTACCCAAGATGAATGAAAATAGCCACGATTAGACCTGTATGTGTATATTGATAATATCTTCATTATAGTGAAAACCCAGAAACAACTCCGATGTCCATAGGCTGGCAGGTAAATACAAAATTTGAAGTATATTAATGCAGTGGCATACTACTCAGCAATAAAAGAAGAATGACTACTGCAGACACATAAAAACTTAGATGAGCCTCACAATCATCGTGTTAATACTTGGAGGATATCCCATGAAATGACTTGAGTTAACAATATCCCAAACTGAAAACAACCCTAACACCCATTAACAAGAGAAATGAGGAACACATTATGCTATATTAATTCAATTAATTACTACTGAACAATTAAAAACAAAACTTCTTGTATGCAAAACACCATGGACAAATCTCACAGAAGAATGTTGAGTGAAAATTGCCATTCACAAAAACATCCCCATTGTTGGCTTTAACTATATAGAACTAACCTAGATGAAAAAAATGGGCATGGCAATTGACTCTGAGTTGGGTCAGAACTGACTGGAAAGAAACAGGAAAAGAATTTCTGAGAAGGTTCTCTACCAGGGCAGGAGTGTGTGCTACATCTCTGCATCAACATATCAAACCAAGCTGCTAAGATGTGTGTATTTCAATGTATAAAGTTTTATCCCAACAAGTAGTATAAAAAATAAGAATCAAATTGTAAGGGTAGAAAGAAGAAAAATAGCATTGCTTCTATTTAAGTATGAAAGCTCACTGGAACCCATAACAGCATGTATGAAGTGTTCTAACATTAAAGCCACCTGAAATGTTTGATAGATGAGAATCTTCTCATATAACTCCCCTCCATATTATCTACAACTCAATGACTAGAACAAATTTCTACTTTACTGCCTCTGCCTCTGCTCATTCCAATCTTTGTTTTTTGTTTTTTTTTTGAATGCTAGCCGTTCCCTTTCTTTTCTTCTGCCTATTAAAATCCATCTCATCTTTGAGGCCTGTCTCAAATACTACCTCTCTCAGGATTATCAGGTTCTTGTCCTCACGAAGTCTAAAACGAGCATTGTCACCCCTTCTTCAGTATTTTCCACTTTGCCTTTAGAGAAGGTGTTTGGACCCAAGCCTGTCCTCTCTTCCTTTGAAAGTCCACACATCTTCTGTGCTCAGCGAGCGCCTTCTCTCTGTATCCCTCACACAGAACGCTTAGGCAGGCCCAGTACATGTCGGTAATCGACATAAATGCTTCCTTAATGAATCAAATAAATGGAGTGATCATGTCTGTTCATTTGCCTTGCTTATTTACCTGTCACAAAATATTTTTGTGCGTGTGCTGGGCTTTGCAGAATAACTTTGCAGGCACTTCATCTGTTTATTCTGGTCCCTGAGTCCATAGCCCGACTCCTGCTATAACACGTGGTTCTTCCCCTGCATCTCTCTTCTCCTGGGGCTCCCCTTCTCCCTGTCATCTCTCAGGCCTGCTTTCTTGCTGAAGTTAACCAACAGATTAATGTTCCGACTAGGGAAAAGTCCTTGGAAAGAGGCTGCCAGTTGAATATACAAATCACAGTTAAATACATCCCCGACTTTACAGCTAAGAGCAAAATGTGACTCTGAATAGATGCCCAAGAGAAAATACCAATACATCTCATTTAGCTCCCTCACAGAATACCATGACTATTCCCTCAGACCTCAGAAAACACGTATTGCACATTTCAACATGTGGATATTCCAGCCACAAGCTGTCTGTCCTAAGAAAGACAGTGGGACATATTCCAAATCATAATGTATGTGAGTCAGGACTGTACCTGGTATTTAACAGGAGTATAGAATCCATGCTGCTGATATGCTCTTTTTGATCACATTCTTGAAGGCAGGATCCCAGCTCAAGGAGGGCAATGTTAGGTCACTGCCACATCTCAGCGCAGAGGCCCAGAAAAGCTTCAGCAAGAGCTGCAGCGCCTTCTCTCTCGAGACACAGGTCACAGAAACACAGACAGAAGCAAGCCACTAATGAGCACCATCAACACCCGGGGTCAAATATTTTTGAAATGCCAAATGGGTGAACTTCAATGTGTCTGATGTAGACAAAGCACATTGGTATGACAGCTAGTAAAACAAGCTTAATCACATACACAATAGGATTAAAAATTCAGGTGGTATAGGGAATGTAAATTGGAACTTACAAATCGACTTAATTTTCTTCATTTTCCTAGTAATGAAACAAGTTTTTTCTTCACTGACAAAAACAGATTTTGTTGTTTGGAATTAAAATATTATCAGTAAAATTCATCAGCATCTCAAAGGGGAGATGGGAGTTTTTGTCTGCTATCCTTTTAATCTCTCAATAAAAGCGGCATTTGTATTTTTGCTTTGCCATAAACAGACAAAGATTAATAAGAAATTCTCTTCAGAGAAACACTTCCCTAGGGCAACATTTTGAAGGCAGGATAAGAGAAGTTCTGAGATCTTAGATTATCAGTCTGTAAAAGCCCAAAACATTGTTTGGAGCAGCCATGGTGAACTGGGGCCAAAGTTAGGAAACCCCCAGTCTGTGACGTACATGTAAGACCCCATTTCCGTGCTCGGTGGAGGTTCCACAGTCTTCACTCTGAGAGACTGAATATGCCGCAGACAACAGCCAGACCGTATGGAAAGACAGATCTCTCAGCCTTGATCTGCAATAACAGGCTCAGGAAACCAACCCATTATCTCCATAACTAGCCTAGGCAGCCTGCCTGCTCTCTTTAAGTCAGACTTGGAGGATGTCAGACCACTATCTCTATGCAATGCTTTGGAAAGCTAAATAATAACCCCTATAACAATTGGTCCCAAATGGTCAAGACTTGACTAATAACTGGTGCTTTTCTAATTTTGCCCCTATTTCCAATTTAGACCAACCAGAAGCAGCCAAATTTGCCTCCCTAGCCAATCACTCAGGATGCCCTGCTTCTATCTAATGCTCCTCCAGCTTCCCCTGGCCAGCAGCCTCCCATCAGGGCAGCCCTGGTACCTTCCCTGGTTTCTACTCCATAACATCTCTGCCAAATGAAAGTGATGGTGACTGACTCTCTTGTTATAGCAAGCCCCCTTTGCTGGCTCTCATCAGGCTGTCTTTACTTCCACAGCTCTGTCCTTGACTGCCCAGAACTGTGTGCCTCATTCAGAAGTCTCCACTGAAGCCCACTCATTTGTAACCTATGAACATGCCCCTCACTATGTCTGGCCCATTTAAGCTTTCCTGTCCTCATGATCAATGTCTCGGGACTTCACTGGGAACCAGACAGACTCATTTGTGGCAAATATGAGGTAGCTATTTCCCTAAAGAAATCACAAAGGCCCAGTGCTATGAACCGAAGGATCAAAGAGCTGACAGTGGATTGACCCTAGTGTGGACGGGCTGATGGAGCATATGAGTGGAGAGACACCCTCATCTCAGCCCCTTCACCCATACTGGCCAGTTTCTGCTCCCTTGACCTGAACAGAGCGTGAGCATTATTGAGGCCTCCATCTTTTAGGCCACCAATTCCTATTGTCCTTTTTCTCACCACTGAGGAAACACAGTGCTCCAAAGATTTAATTAAATTCATCCCAGTAACACAGTTATTAGAAATGTATGAGAAAATACTCAACTCTAAAATTTAAAAGAATAAGAAATAATGTTGTTTATATACATAAAGAATATTACAGTAAAAATAGCATTGAAAGTGAGGTAAAATAAAAATTAACTTATATTTGTGGCAAAAATTTTAATGTAATTGGACAACACGATCCAGGTTCTGAACATTTTTTTCACATTTTTTGATCCAGTAATTTTGATCCTTAAAATAAATCTTTTTAAGAATCTACTTTTGAAAAATGTAAAAGACAAAATAGAGACAGATTTATAGATAGAGAGCAGACTAACAGCTGTTGGGGGTTGCTGCTGACAGGATGGGGGGATTGAACAAAAGAAAAGGAAAAAGAACCCATGGGCACAGAAAACAGCATGGTAATTGCTGGGGAGACAGGGGTGGAGGGGGGAGGAGGAGGAGGGTGTGGGGAGTAAACAACGATGGACCGAGACTTGACTTGGGGTGGGGAGCACACAATACAGAGCACAGACAATGTGCTGTGGAGTTGTGCACCTGAAACCTGTATGATTTTGTTAACCAATGTCACCCAAATAAATTCAATAAAAAGGAAAAAAGAAAAGATAAAAGACATAACAAAGATGTTGCTAGAAGGGAAATTTGTAACAATGATGTTAAAATGAATATAAGTGAAAAGTAATTTACAGAGCTACTCGTGTAGCACACAGAGGCACATTCTTTTAATAATAATAATAATACCACCCAAACGGCTATTGGCTATCGCGTAACTCATTTACTCCTCGTAATAGTTCCCCAAACAAGCATAATTTCATCCCTATTTTACATACTAATATAAGGTAAATAACTCATTCCAGAGTAGGTATTAACATGTTTGTTAATACTATCGGCATTAATTTATATTGATCTATTTTAAACTATGGTTAAAACTGAAAGTTAATGCTAACAAACCGGAATTTCCTAAAAATATTTCCCTCAATTTTAGTTGTAATGAATTCAAACTGGTTGAAGCTTGCAATAATTCCACAGTTATTTGATTTCATAATTAATGCAATTTTCTTCCTAACAAGTTCTCGTTGAGTTGTACAGAGTACGGACAAAAGCAGATTTACAGCTGTTCTTATGGAAAACAATACAATAGTTAATAAAAATAATGCAAGAATAAACTCTGTTTCACGTACTCACAAACGCAAACCTACTTGGGACTTACCCTGTCTATATAAATCACCCAAGCAATTATTGACCCATACATTATTTTAATAAACTAGCAAATGAACTATCTGAACACTTTCCTGTTATTTATTTCCAATTTTAGATATCATATTATATATTTTGATGAAGTTAAATCCTTTTGTTTTGACTAAAATACAAATTTCTCTTGTTATTTTTTCACATCTTATGTGTATCTCATTTAATTTTATAGTTTATAAAATAGTTGATACAAAGCAAAGCCTTTATAATATTGATATATTTTTTATATATATTATACTTTTCATTAGCAGTCACAAGGACACTTTGCAAGAGTTAAATGCTACTCCAAAAGAGCATAAAAATTCAAGTAACAATACCAGGGATCATGCTGAATGGTGAGGCCTGGACATGTCATGGTCCCCGCGATTCTGCAAAATGTAAAAACTGGTCTATGCTTGGAAAGTCATGTTCTGGGTTGGGAACAGAGAAACAAAAATTGCTTAGCTCTGCATGTCTCTGCTGGCAACTGATGAGACATTGTGATTGTCTCCTAATTACAGATCCAAAAAATGGAAATTAAAATGATGACTCCAACATCAATGCCTGAGTGAGGCACAGTCATCAGATGTCCCTGGAGACCAGCCAGAATTTCAACCAACCATCCCTGCAGCTATGGGACAGTCTCATCACCCTATTTGTAAGCATGGCTTGACAGCTTCCTCGCTCTCATTTGGGATTGAGGGCCACCTTAAACTCTCTAAGATTTTATGTAAAAGTTAGTTTGGTGCTTAGGAAAAACAATGATACCATCGATTTGATACTGTCTGCTCAATATCAAACACTGTTTTTCTAAAATGTAGTTTTAATTAAAGACATAAGACTATTTCACAGAGTTCTCAAAAGTGATCTGCTATTATTAGTTTCTCTAGGAAACTAAATATTGCATTCTCAAATGTCAGTATATTTTATGCAATGGGTATTTAAAAATGATATTCTCACTTTAAATATTTATATACAGTTTCTGTAATCATAAAAGTCATTTTAATTACTCTGGGCCTGATATTTCTCTTTTCTTGTGGAAAAAATAGAACAAGATAATAAATACTCCTAAGTCCTTATTTGGGGTTTTTCAGATCTGGCTCTGTGAAAGAAAGAAGAAGTTAGAGGGGAGGGAGGGGTGGGAAAAGGAAAAGGAAACAATAAAAGAAAGAAAGGAGGGAAGGAAATAAATTAGTTTAATACCTGGTAGTTAGAGAATATTTCTAATTATTAATTTTTAATTTGTTCAATGAAAGAGTCGTTGTTTCATATGCTTCCTAATTTTTTAGAGCTCTTCATTTAATCCATTCACATAAAATGAGGTGGGAAACCCTGGCTAAACTCCCTTTTACTTGTAATATTCCTTAAGGAAACTTTATGTTTAGATTAGAAGACTCCAGGGCAGATGTTATATTAAATAGTGAGAACAAACATAGAAGGACTGATTCACTGTGATATGTTTGTCATAACACCATCATGAGGTTTAAAAGAAACAATAATTTTAAAACAATATTAATAGTGCCAGAATCTCTTAAGCTTTGCACTGTTTAATATATCCTCGAATTCTCTTTTCAATTTAAACATGCTGATAGTGGAATTAAATAAAATCCGTGGAGAATAGAGCATGCTGTTGCCTTTAATGTATTTTAAATGCAGATATCCCAGATGCACCAGTTGCTACTAATGCTTTCCTAAGATCAAACACAGCACTCCATAGGACAGAAAGAGATGTGAGTCCATAAAGCTACTACGCAAAACGCAAGGATAATTACGAAAAAAAAAAAATAGAGATTTGAGACTAGACAGCAGTAAAGTACCCAGAAGTTTCCTCCCTTTTGGAGATCTAGCTGATGATTCTAAGTAGTGTGTATGGAAGCAATGACTTATGGTCCCTACTTCTTATCTTCTAGCCTACAGGAATAGCTCCTATTTTCTTATTATTTTTGGCCTTCCTGGCATCCATACTTCCTTTTGTCTGGTAACAACATCTAAAGTTTTCCTTCCTGTCTGTTTTTGGCAGAAATGCCTCAGTTTTACCAGGAAGAACAAGCACTACTTGGGGTGAACAACTATCTCTACTTTTCATGGGAACTGAAGGAATTCCTAGATGCAAGACTTTTAGTAATAAACCTAGGCAATTGCCAGTCAAATTGGAAAGAATTGGTAACCCCAGTTCCCCAGATCATGCACAGTGAGAAAATCTACCAAACTGCTCTCCCCATCCCCACCCCTAGGCCCACCTCAGGAGGTAGCGTGTGACTCAGACCTAGTCAATCAGAATCGCTCTCTTCTGGAAAATAGAATCAAGTAAGCATAAAGATATTTGAAATACTGTACCCAGCAGGGACTTTCTACTGGGTCTCACTTCTCAGGACCCCTGTGGTGTCTGGTCCTTGTTCTAAGGATTGATTGTTCAGCCACACTGACTTAGTTCCACTAATTTCTCCTTTGCTTGAATTAACCTAGTGGGAGTATCTTACTTGCATCCAGACAACTCTACCTGGTGCAGATGATGGTACTGGGAGTTGAGGCAGGACAAGTGAGAGATACTACCTGCGGGACTGACAGATGTAAGATGAAGTGGAGGCAGCAACATGCTTCCCCGTGCTGGGCTTCCATGCTTATCCCAGATCAGGAAAGGCTGCTATGGGACAGCACAGCATTTTGTTAAATTGTTTCGGTTGTGTCTTGGGGACACACACCAAGTGCCCATGGTGGGTGAACTTTAAAGGACTTGGTAGAAAAATGTTAATGTGTTGGATGTATATCAGTAAAGGAAAAAAATACAGCTTTACTGAGAAAGGAACTTTTCCCTGGGACCAGCAGTCTATAGGATTCTATAACAGGATGACTTTTGAGGCCAAAACATTTAATGTTAGAAAATCCCAATTCTCCACTCAAACTAAAATTGGTACCAACTGAGGCATAAGGGCAGGAGATATATAACCCAGACTGCTTTTCCTGATAATCCTGCTCTAGCTGTCTTCTCTTCCCCTTTCCAAGGTGACTTAGGCAGAATGGTAAGGTAGGGGGTGCTTTTGTTATAAGCTTTTCCCAGTTGAAGATGGTAATTTTCCCTTAGTCTTTTTAAGCTTCGGGATGGATTTTTGGTGTGGTTTCAATGATAAGACTCAGATAGAAATCGCTTAGCAAACAATGTAAATCAATTATAAAATATTATAAGATCACCCACTGCTAAATCATGTGGGTGATAGCAAAAGCCAAAGGATTTTAGAATAACCAAGACCCAGTGTGCATGAGAATATCTGCAAGGCCATGGGAATCAAGCAAAGTTATGAATTTCATTAATACAAGGGCCTAAAAGATGTGTGGATGCATTTCCAGACCATGGATTTCTGACACACCGGACTGAATGAAAGTGAGAAGCATTTATGCATTTGCATTAGAGGAAAGCCTCAGCTAGTGGGTCTCGGGTCTTCACGGCTGCTGTGTTCTTGTTTCTGTTTTGTACAAAAACCACTCTGTTTGTAGACAGAATGGGAGAAAACTCTGTCCAAGTTTCTGGCTCTTTGTGTCATCTGAACAGCCTCTCTGAGTAGGCTTTACCTTTCAGTTCTTACACTCTGCTCTTCAAAAGGATGCAATCAAACCTATCACCACCATTTAATAAAATATGAACAATATCCTAAGGACTACCCACTAAATTTCCAGTAAGAAACTTAGGGTTCATTCCCAATTTGGTTAGTCCAGGAAAAAAGCCATGACAGTACCCTACAAAACCCCCGGGGTATGAGGATGACCTGATGCAATTCCGGCTCTGCCACTGGATTAGACAGAGCCTCGGGTGCTTACCTATAAAATAAGAATTGAAATTCCTGTTGGATAGAGTCAGGTTATTATTAAATATTATTATTAAATACTTGTATAATTATCAAACAGTTGAATTACGATGCAAATGTAGTGTAGAAACTGATGCACAGAGGAATTAAAGGATTTGCAGGAGACCCTGGAATGAGAAAGCAGGCCTGGGTCTCAGTCTACCCAAACCAGAGTCATGACTTCCCCTCCCCCTACCCCCAGGCCTGTGATGTTCAATAAGAGCAGGGAAGGGTGAGTTCTCTTCAGGGCTGAAGGCCCTGAGTCTATGTGCCCATTGCTATCAGACAGTTCAGTCAGTGGGACCAGTAGTCTTAAGGAGGATAGAAAGTTTCTAGAAACCTTATGTGACTTAAAAATAAAATAAACTTTATGGCTCTATGCTGAGAGCTGCTCTGTGCTATGTGAAGTAATTAGGTTCAAAGGTATGTGTAGTTAAGAGCAGGTTTAAACCCCATTCAGATATCTGTGGTTGGCTCCTTCTTACTCTGTACGTTTGATCTATGTTCCAGAGTTCCATTTGCTTTCAAATGGCTGTGGTAACTTTATTGAAATGTTTGAGCTACAAATGTCTTTGAAGAAGACCATTTAAGTCTAAGAAAAGAGACTTATTTATACACTATATAACTTTAGTAAGCTGTCAGAAGAATTCTAAAGATGAAAATTCTCAAAATCCTGCAGAACACAACTGCTCTGTTGGAAGGACTCCCTGCCTCAAAAAAACAAACAAACAAACAAAAAAACCTCTCAGGATGCAGTGCTTCCTCTCCCCAGGTGGTGTTTCAGGAGTGGCTGGGGCTGGGCCTACCATGGTCTGCCTAGATAGAAGAGAGACCGAGGTTCAAACCAGACTGTAGTCATGGTGTTTGAGACCGTGTCCAGATTTGTGCCCAGAGCCTATTCCACAGAAGAGTGAGAGAAAAGGTAGACACCTGTGGTTCTGCATCAGACTCTACATGCTCCCTGGATCCAGGCAGCTGGCCATGGTCAACACAGGAAAAACAGTGCATAAGGAGACCTCACAGGTCTCAGACTGGCCAGAGCACAGGAGGAGAGATGTTGGCTTGGCAGTTACATCCAGTTTGCTAAGGTGCTGTATTGCAGACTCCGTGTGCATTATCTCATTTAGTCATATTGACATGTCAATGATCACATGGTTTAGGAGTTACAGGCAGAATCCTATGATGGCTCCATGAATCCCACTACACCGTGTATAATCTTCTCTCTTTGACTGAGTGTTGAGCGGGTGAGGATGATGAGATATCACTGTCATTGTACAGCAGGGTAAAGACATTTTGCAGATACATGTATAGTCCTAAACTCAGTTGACTCTGAGTTCATCGAAAGGGAGACTATTCTGGGTAGCCTTGGCCTGATCAGTGGAACTCTTCAAATGAGGGTCTAGAAATAAGAGGCAAGAATCAGCAGCAGACTCCATCTTCCTTGTTAGCCTTGAAGAAGGAAACTTCCGTTTCATGGAGAGTGTCACTGGCAGGGCAGGGGGTGGGGAGCAGCCTGTAGAAACCAAGATCTTTAGTCCTACAACTGCAAGGAACTGAATTCTGCCATCAACCATGTTGGCAGTTGAGGGGAGGATCTTGAAGTCAGGTGAGACGCCAACCCTGACAGACACTGCGATTGCATTCTCGTGAGAACCTGAACAGAGGAACCCGCCTGCCTCCCACTGGACCCACGAGAATAGTGAGATAGTCAATGAGGGTGTTTGAAGTTGCTACGTTTTTGGTGATTTGCTACACCATAAAGTAAATCTAACACAGTTAGGATTATTGGTTTCCTTTTATAAATGACAGAATTGAGGCTCAGAGAGTTTAAGTAAATTTTCCAAAGTCAAATGACTATGAAAAAAAAGAGAAACAAACAGTAAGACTAATTAAAGCAATATGTCAAGAAAACATTTCAGAAGAATGCAGTGTTTTCTATAAAGAATTTGGAAATCTGAAAGAAATAAATTTTATAAGGAAATGTCTGTCTGTCTATCTATCTATTATCTATCTATTACTTATCTATTATCCATATATCACCTCTTGTTCTCCATATATGCATGTGCATTTTCATACCTATATACTCAATTGTGTTAAAATCTGAATGGCTAATTAGTAGTCATGTAAAGTACCCAGGACTATCCCCTTTTCTTGTTCTCTTGAGCCATTTCAAGCTTATTCAGTATGCTTGCTTTTTTGTCCTCATAAGAGCCTCAATTATGTAAGCAATATACCTTCTAGTATACTTTGGAGTGTGTGTGTGTGTGTGTGTGAGAGAGAGATCTATCTCAAGATCTAAACCAGTTATGGGTGTGGGCCCATCCTGGCTAGGCTAAGTGGTTAGGACAGCTTGTGACAGAGATTTTCAATATTGGAAACTGTACTGATATAATTCATGTAACCAATAGTTTCTTCCCAGGCATTCCTTGTAAGAACTTTTGTACAAAGAAAGTATTCACATCCAATTTATGGGTAGATGTCTCTATTATTTTACCAAAACAATTTGCTTATATTTTTATAAATTTACTCACAACCTTCAAAGGACTGAAGTTCTTCAAAGGGTCAAAATAGTTAAGGTTCATATTTTCCAAGGCCATACTCAACCTTCCTTAGTAACTAGAACTTCTGGCGATTCAATGTTCAAAATAGGGTATCTTTCTTAATACAGAACATTCTTGCTTATAAAGGATTCTTGCTTATATAAAGAGGAAGGATAAACGACCCTAATCCCATTTTCCACAAATAATCTCTGTTAATAATCTTCTAGGCATAATCACACTTATATTTAAGACTATTTAAACATGTTTGTCCTTTCCATCTAATATATAATATCTTGCATTGGTGCCAATTAATATAAAAGTATACCTCTATTTAGTTACTTCAATATATTGATATACATCCCCAGTGTTAAACGGTTAAGTAATGTGCAGAATGTATTGGTACATAAACTGATACCTTCAGGATATACATGCTTTGTTGAAACAAATAATGTTATAGGCATAGAAAGCAGAATGCAAAGAATCAGTAGCCACTGACAAATAAAATTAGGCTGATATATGATATATTTTGAAACACATAAGGAAGAGCAGTAACACAGAATAAAAATCCACATAGGAGGCATGGAGCTGCTGCTATGCATACATTTTTGTTTTAATGAGAGTGGCCAATGTATGCCAGACATAAAAGTTGTACAGGCCTATAAAATTGAAGTATTATGAGCTGTCTTCAGAGCACCTGTGTGGGTTCTGACAGATTCCAGTTTTAAACTTTGTTCTGAATAAGCAGGAATTCCAGCCATTATCCCGACATTGAAACTGAATGAGTGAAACACAAATCAGCAATGCAGACAAAGTATACAAAACGTTGAGCACAGTCCGGACACTCAGTATATGGTGGGTGAAACCAACACTGCTGTTAGAAATTTCTACCTCACAGCACCGTAGAAACAGAATGGCAAAGACGCCAACAGCAAAATAAAAAATTTTTGATAGAAGTTCAATTTGATAGCTGTGATCATAAATAGTCTCAGTACTGACAACGATATTGTAATTAAAAAGGCATAAAATATTATCTTTTCGAACATAGTAAAAACTGAAAACACCACTTGGAAACAATTATTGTGATGGCATTTAGCTTTTACCTTTTGACAAAAATTCTAGCAAGACTCTCAGTGAATTTTTTATTAAGATTTCATTGTTTAGAGCAACTTATTTTCACAAAAAAATGGGTGGAAAGTACAGATATTTCCCATATACCCTGCTCGCACACATGCATAGACTCCTCCATTAAAAACATTCCTCACCAGAGTGGTCCATTTATTACAATTGATGAACCTACATTGACACATTTTAATCAAAGTTCATAGCTGATATTAGGGTTCACTCTTGGTGTTGTATATTTCATGCATTTGGACAAATGTATAATGATAGGTATCTACCATAATTGTATTACATAAAGTATTTTCACTGTCTTAAAAAATTCTCTTTGCTCCATTTACTTATCCTTCTCTCTCCTCCCCAACCTCTGGCAACTACTGATTTTTTTTTTCTTGTTTCTATAGTTTTGTCTTTTCCAGAATATCATATAGTTGGAATCAGACACTATGTAGCAATTTCAGATTGCCTTCTTTCCCTTAATAAAATGCATTTAAATTAGCTTGATAGCTAATTTCTTTTTAATGCTGAATAATATCCCATTGTCTGAATGTATCACAGTTTATTTACCAATTCACCCACTAATGGACATTGTCATTGCTTCCAAAACTGTGCAATTATGAATAAAGCTACTATAAACATCCAAGTATAGGTCTTTGTGTAGACACAAGTTTTCACCTCCTTTGGATAAATACCAAGAAGGATGATTGCTGAATCATATGATTAGAGTATGTTTAGTTTTGTAAGAAACCTCTGAACTGTCTTCCAAAATACTTACACTGTTTTGCACTCCCATTAACAACGGTTTGATGAGGAGACATGGAGCATCTTTGCCTATGCTCATTTGCTATCTGTAGGTCTTCTTTGGTGAGGCATTTCTTAAGGTCTTTGGCCCACTTTTTAATTGGGTTATTTGTTTTCTCATTGGTGAGTTTTATGAGTTCTTTGTGTACTTTGGATAATAGTTCTTTATTAGATATATCTTTTGCAGATATTTTCTTCTAGTCTATGGCTTTTCTTTTCATTCTCTTAACTGAATATTAATCTAAGCAGAAATTTCTAATTTAATGAAGTCCAGTTTATCAATTATTTCTTTTGTGGATCATATCTTGGTGTTACATCTAAAAAATCCTTACCATACCCAAGGTCATCTAGCTTATGTCCTACATTATTTTCTAAGAGTTTTATAGTTCTATGTTTTACATTTAAATCTGTGATTCATTTTGAGTTAATTTTCATGAAGGGTGTAAGGTCAGTGTCTAGATTCATTTTTTAAAACATGGATATTAGTTTTTCCAGCATGATTTATTGAAAAGACTATCTTCTCTCCATTGTATCACTTGGCTCCTTTGTCAAAAATCAGTTGTCTAAATTTATATGGGCCTGTTTCTGGGTTCTCTATTTTATTTCATTGATCTATTTGTCTATCGTTTCACCAATATTACAGTTGCTTGATTATTGTAGCTTTTTTTTAAGATTTTATTTTTATTTATTTTTTTAGAGAGAAGGGAAGGGAGGGAGACAGAGAGGGAGAGAAACATCAATGTGTGGTTGCCTCTCACATGGCCCTCACAGGGACTTGGCCTGCAACCCAGGCATGTGCCCTGACTGGGAATCAAACCAGGACCCTTTGGTTCCCAGCCCGCTCTCAACCCACTGAGCTACACCAGCCAGGGCCTGATTATTGTAGTTTTATAGTAATATTGAAGTCAGGTAGTGTCAATTCCCAAACTTTGTCCTTGTATTTCAATATTATGTTGTCTATTATTGGTCTTTTGTCTCTCCCTAAATACTCCAGAATCCATTAGTTGATGTTCACTTGCTAGGTATTAATTTGTATTGCATTAGATCTGTAGATTAATTTGGGAAAAATTGACATCTTTACAGTATTAAATCTTCCTATTCATTAATATGGAATACCTCTCCATTTATTTAATTATTTTTTTATTTCTTTCATTAGAGTTTTATAGTTTTTCTCATATAGCTATTAAACATACGAGGTCTGTCTGGATAAAGTCCAGTGATTGTTAATGTAACAAGAATGGTTTGTGTGACATTGATGTAACCTGGAAGACAAGGAAAGTGGACTGGAACGCACATGTGTGAACAATGATAACTTCACTGTATTAATCAATGGGGACAGTAGACGTCGTTGAGTGAGCATGTGTTCTGTGTGGCCATCATATTCAAAATGACTGAGTAAAGCGACAAATTTACATCAAATTTGGCATTAACTTTAACATTCATCTGCAGAAACTATTCAGATGATTCAGAAGCTCACAGCAATGGGCAACTGGTGATTGGCAGCTTCATCAAAACAACACACCTGCTCATGCATCATGTCTCATACAGTTTTTTGGTGAAACATCAAATCGCCCAGGTGACTTGGCCCCGCTACAGCCCAGATTTAGTGCCCTGTAACTTCTGGCTTTTCCCAAAACTAAAATTACCTATGACAGGGAGAAGATTTCAGACCTTCAATAAGATTCAGGGAAATATAATGAGACAGCTAATGGTGATTGGGAGAATTGTATGAGGTCCCAAGATTCTCACTTTGAAAAGGGCTTCAGCATCATTGTCCTATGTACAATCTTTCTTGTATCTTTTTTAAAAAAACATTTATTTACCTTTAGAGATGGGGTAAGGGAGGGAAAAAGAGAGGGAGAGAAACATCAGTGCATGAGAAGTACATGGATGGTCTCCTCACACATACCCCTCAGCAGGAACTTGGCCCACAACCCAGGCCTGTGCCCTGATTGGGAATGAAACTATTGGCCCTGTGGTTTGCAGGCCAGCATTCAATCCACTGAGCTATACCAGCCATGGCTGTTTCTTGTATCTTCTGCAATAAATGCCTCCACTTTTCATATTACCTGGCTGAATACTTTCTGGACAGACCATATATATGACTGGTCATATTTACAACGTTAGTATCCCATACAAAGAATATTTGTACTTTAACAGTGCAGAAAATTTAAGAAAATATATGTACATATAAAGGTGAAATATTTATCACCAAGATATCACTCAAATGACATCATGAAAGTCTTGGGATTGAAGGTGGAATCCTAACCTTCAACCCATAGTTCCTGGCATATGATAGGGTTTCAATAAATGATTGATCAGTGGACAGGAATAAATAAATTAATATAATCAAGTGGGCATATAAAATCAAGTTATTAAAAATTAGAACTCATACAAATCATTATCTCATTGTTTTTATCACTTAACTACTTTCATCTCCATTTAATTTGTACTTCCATGTTTAGCCATTTCTTTAAAAATTATTTAATCTTATTTTAAATCTAGCTTTTTATATTATCTGGTCAACTTCATGTCAAACTGATTTATAGAACCTAAACTTTCTCAGAGTTAGAAAATCTTAGCTAGTTTTATTTCTAATTCGTTGATGTTTTATTTAGGATTTTAAAAAAATAAGTGAGAAAGGGCTACATAAGTTATTTTTCCTTTGTGCTTTTCTTGCCTGATTTTGGATTTCACATTATGTAAGGAAATGAAATCTTTTCATTCTTTAGTCTACATTTCAATGTAGAATTTTTTCCAAAATCTTTTTTTACAGCTTTATTGAGGTATAATTATATGAGCCCTTACTAAGAAGGGCTCCTGGTGGCTAACTGGGCTCAAATTTTAAAAAAGAGGAGCCTCTTATGCAAACTACAGGTCAGAGAGAAGCCTGCACTAAACTACCTGCCCCACCACTGAACTGCCTGCCTGCACTGTGCTCCTGCCATCTGAGCCAGCCCTTATAAAGAGTTCCTGGAATCCTATTTAATCCAATCAGATGGAGGCTTTCCCCATCCAGTCCAAGTTGTACAGCTATATCCCCATCAGCATCTTCACCAATCCATCAGAGCATTCATTTCTAACCAACTAGGACAATGCCTTTGGACCAATCAAACTGCAAGATTCTGAAGTCTCATTTACATGAGAATTGACCAATTAAATATGTGAGAGGGGGAGACAGAGAGTGAGAGAGAGAGACTTCTATTTAAGCCAGCTCCTCTGGCTTGGAGAGCACACTTTCCCTTTAGGCAGAATACTGAAGACTGTTTTCATGGCTGAGCTGAAACACCAAGATGTCTCCTTGGAGCAGAGCTGAGCAGAGCAGAAAAGAACAGAGCCTAGCTGTCTAGCCCAATAGGGGACTGGTCTTAGGGCCCAGGTCCGCCTCACAACCATGCTGTTTTCACACCCTTGTTGTATCAGTTGAGCTGTTTTGAATTGAATAAAGTTTCCTTCTTTACTGCACCCCATATTGGGGATTCCTGTTGGTGTCAAATTGGCACCAATAACCATTGGTTTATAATTGGTATATGAAAAACTTGCACATATTTAATGTATACAATTTGAAGCATTTGGGCATATGCATAAGCCCATGATACACTTATTACCTTGACTTTGGGGATGATGTTATGGGGGTATGATATCTCCAAACTCATCAAAATGTACACATTATCCAATTTCATGATTAGTTGTGTATCCAGCACCTGCTTTCTAAACCTGATCTCTTCTAAACTTTCCATTTTAGTAGCTCAGACCTTTCTGTATTGACAATTTCCATTCTCATTCTGTTCATTTACCTGTTCAATGGCTTCAAACCCCCAGGGCAGAAGCTGTGTTCAATCAGGATGACTCCTGCCATTTGTCTGGAAAAAGCATTTAAAAATGTCTATTGTGATTTATGTTAATGTCCTTCGTGGTAGTCCTTTGTGATTTCTCTTATCTGTGATGTTTGGTGCTTCCTTCTCTCAAACTACTCATGGGTCATTGACTTTCATCTGAACAAGGAGTGAGCAAGGTAGACCTGCTGCCCTCAGGTGTGACTCAAAAGCTAACGCTGTCATCTCTGAAGTTGGTAATAAAAAATACGAGACATTCACCTAAGAAAAACTCAGTAGAATTGTGTCAGGAAACATTGATGCAATAATATGTGAAGATTCATGAGTGAAGGTCTCTAGGATCATTGCAGCAATGTCTATAAAAATATACTGCCTAATATTTGCCACCAAAGATAATAGTCATTGACTATTAAGGAAATTAATGGGAAAATAATGGTCTTTCAGCTTAAGAACATCAGAATATCATTTTTATTCATAGAGGAAATGTCAAGAGGAACCAGGGAATTCCATGAAACTTTATAGTTGATAATAATTTTGAAAAATCTTTTTGTGAGTAGCAAGCTCAGACATGTGCTTTGCTTGGCTCTCTTGTGATGTGCACCTAGTGCCTATACAATCTTTGAAGGTGTTGCACTCACGTATTCAGCAAATATTTATCAAGGCTCACTAGGAGCTAGACACTGTTCAAAAAGCTTGTACTACAGTAGAAGTCTCTTCCAAAGTTGCCTACATTCTGTGAAGGGGTGGTAAAAATAAAATAATCAAGTAGGTAAACAGGAAAGCATCAAATCACAGCTCTCAAGCTCAAGAGTTAGCATTGCATTTTGTGGGTTTATATGTTATAGCTACTTGCTTATTTTTGAAAACTTTTTAAAAGATGTAAATATCTATTAATAAGTGTTTTTAAATTTATTTGAACCCGATTGAAGTTTTTTCTTTTTATGTTTTATTTGTAAGTATATCTTATTAATTATGCTATTATAGGTGTCCCATTTTTCTCCCCTTTATCACCCTCCACCTTTCAGTAGCCAGCCCTCCAGCATTTCCTCCTTATTTCATGTCTGTGGGTCATACATGTGAGTTCTTTGACATCTTCATTTCCTATACTATTCTTAAGTTCCCCTTGTCTATTTTTTACCTACCAATTATTTTATTAATTAACAGAAGACTAGTGATAAAAAATTGAACTCCAAAGCAAGCAGCTTATAAATATAAGAGAACACACTTCTCTGTGATTAAGATTTTGTCAAGTTTGCTACAAGGTTACAAGTTTGTAACCTTGATGTTACAAGTCAACAGTTTCGGTCTTTAGAACACATTTTCAAAATACTAAAACTCACTTTAGAATATTATGGAAAAGTTCTTTACCCTTTTGGTGACAGATTTGGAGAGAAATTTAACATCATAATAACAAGATACATGGATAAATGGATAAAGAAAATGTGATGTATACACACACACACAAACATATATTGGAGTATTATTCAGTCATAAAAGGGAATGAAACTTGCTATATGGAACAACATGGATGAAACTTGAGGGCATTATGGTAAGTGAAATAAGTAAAAAAAAAAAAGAAAGAAAGACAAATTTCATGTCATCTACACACCCAAATTAAAAAAATAATTAAACCCAGTTTATAGATACAGAGAACAGATCGGTGGTTGCCATAAGTGAGGGACAAAAGCTGAGTGAAACAGATGGAAGGGCTGCAAATTGTACAAATTTTAGTTATAAAATAAATAGGTTATGGGGATATAATGTACAGCATGGTGGCTATGTACTGTTAATATTGTATTGCATATTAGAAAGTTGCTAAGAGAACAGATCTTAAAAGTTCTCAACATAAGATAAAAACGAATTGTAATTATGCATGGTGACAGAAGTTAACTAGACTTATTGAAGTCATCATTTTGAGATATATTCAAAAATTGAATCATTATACTGTACACCTGAAACTACTATAATGTTCATATAAATTGTACCTCGATTGAAAGAAGAAAATATTTCTTTTAAGACAAAAAGTCTGTAATAAAATCAGGATTTGGGTGTTTTTGAAAATAGAATAAAGTTATAAAACAATTAATTTATTAATTAACAACAGCAAAAAACAAGATGGGAAGAAAGTAGAGACTCAACGTATTTCATTATGAGAACTGAGATGTGCATAGTACCTGTATTTTCTTATCTATACGTATTTAATTAATTCAGCATTATTATTCTGAGAGCGCTTATATTGGTTTCTCTTTCTCTAGTCCCCATTTTCATTATGGAATGCTTCATAAATAAAATAATTTACATAAATTACATACAGAACTAATACAATAACACAACAAATGCTGCCACGCCACCCACTCAACCTGCCACCTGGAAAATCCTACCTCACAAGTCCTCTGAGATCCTTCCAATAGCATTGCCCTTCCTACCTCAGGGAGGGACAAACGTACTTACTTTTATGTTTCTCATGTCATTTTTTGATAGTCAATATATAGTAGTCATATAACATAAGTATCCGTGTAGCTTTATATAGCAAAACAAAATGTGTTGAAGGTTTTTGAACTTTATATGCATATTCTTCCAGGATTTGCTTTACACATTTTATACTATGTTTGTGAGATTACTCATGCCAATATGTATAGCTATAACCACTCCTCTATAGAATAAGGAGATAAATACAATAATTTTTCTTAATTTACTAATAATTGGGCCATTGCTTGTTTTTGTCTGCTTTTGCTTCCCCAATGCCAATATGAATGTGTTGAACGTGAGTCCTTGTGCGGGGGTACAAAGTCCCCTAGGGTGTCTATCTACCTAGGCTGGGTGGCAGGCATTGCTCTTCTTCAGTATGACGGGATGGCACCAAACGCTTTTTAAAGTCGTTGTACTGACAACACTTGTGGTAATGCAGAGCCATGGTAGGACTCCTCACCTTCCCTCCATCACTGGTAGTTACTGGAGCTTTAATTTTCTCCAGTTATCGATAATGAGAAGGAATCTTTGTATGAACTGGTTTTAATTCATATTTAAAGAAGTTTAGCATTTATTAACCAATTGAGCATTGTATAGCTATTATACAACTATATACTTTAGCATTATAGAACTATTCCCTGAATAAAGGAGTGTGATGAGAACCTGTTTTTCCTGTCCCTCTCATTAGTTGCAGAGAGTTTTGAATGAGTTCTTTCAAGGAGACTTGATTTTCTACAGATAGATGTGGTTCTGTAATTGTCATTAGAGGGCTCAGTGAGATGCCCCTGTGAGCTTCCCATTGCAAGTATCACTGGGACTGGTGATGAGTAGCAAGGACTTAACATGTAGGAATTGTTCAGGTTAAAGTATCAACGGCATGAGCTGAGTCTGGGAAATCATGGAGGAAGTCAGCCTCAAACCTAGCTGCTAATAAGAAATGCTCCTGGCACCACTGGTCACAGCCCTCTGAGGTCCCAGAGGTCTCCCACATGGTAGGCAGCCCTCAGGGGAAAGGTCTTCATGGCTTATCTATCTGGCAGGAACGACAGTGAAGGACAGGTGAACTGTGCTAGTCGGTTAAGTCACAAAGATGCAGCCAAGGGAAAGAAACTTACACTAAATATTCAAAGCTACTGTTTTCTACACAAGAGCAAGTCATTTACTGACTCTTGACCTCAATGTTCTTATTTTGTAAATGGGGCCACGGATTTTGTAGGTCTCTTTCTACTTGAGCATTCGAGAATCAAAGGTAAGTTTTCTAAATTGAATTCTGGTATGCTAAAAGGCCAGTCCATCTCCTTTTAGCAACTAATAAATTATTTGAGTTCAAAATGGTCTCTGTGCTGTTTAAGCACATACAAAATAGGGAGGTGGGAGGAAGCAGCGGCTGGTGGAAGAAGGAAACCTGTCGTCTGCTTTATTGGTTTTAATGCTAAGGAGATGTCTTCAAATGTAGAACATATACTAAAATCTAAGAAATACAAAGTAGGTGACTGATAAAAATAGAACTTTTCTTCAGTTTTTCAAGTTAAAGAAAGTGTTATGTAGTAGAGATTTAACATATTTTTATAGTGAAAATTCAGCTGCTCCTGACCGGAACTATTATTTTCTAAATATTTAATGAGATTTTGCATTATCAGATTATTTAAATTACATATTGCACTTTGCTAGAAGGAAAATCTATTTGCCTGCCAGTAATATACATTCTCGGTATTTGCCAAACAGTTTCTTGTGGACAAATGATAACAGATTCAGACAGGCAAAATCACATTAAATAATTCGACCACTTAATTAAAATGAATTTATAGCAGATTAGAATCAAGAAGCACATTAGCATAAACATTAAATATGATGCAAGCTCCATTTTACTTAATACTCATGTAAAAAAACATTCAATTGTAGAGATCTCAAAATAACATCAGCTTGGCTGGTTTGGGGATAAATAGAAAAAAATGAATGCGTCCGTTCTTATTCTTTCCACATAAATGTATATTAGATTAAATTTTCATTTGACTTACTCTATTAGTAAATGCATAAATCTAGAGATATCCCACATGAGAAGGCGTTATGTTGGATTATTTCCTGTGAAATGCATACTTGAGGTACAAAGGGCAAGAAAGGAAAGAGTATACCAGTGTTTGGTCCTCAAAGGGACTGATTGATAAATGTGAGAGCATCCCAAGTGAAAACACACCTCACAGGTCCATGTCCACCACTATTAAAGCCAGGGCAGAGAGATCACATCGGATTGAATTTTAGACTGTTTTGTTGTTATTATTGTCATATTTGTAATTGTATTTTTGATATTCTTTTTAGCTTCCTATAATAACTTTCATTTAATGGTCCTTCATCATGTATGAACATGGGTTTATGCATGTGAATGCATGTGTACCAACTGAGTAACTGCGTGATGTGTGCATGTGTGTGTATGGGGTGTGTGCATGGAGTTCTGCAGATAAGACTATGTGTGTGGCTATGTGTGTTTATCATTTATTTAGATTTTCATCACAAAACCTATGGATTAATGTATTTTTTTATTTTTAACTCTAAATTCCTTAGTCTGCAGAAATCCTCAAAATACAACCTCAAAAGCAGATAGAGTTTTTATTTACAACCTTATATTATACAACCTTAAGATGGCCGTGGTTGAATGTCATTCATTTGTAAATTTTTATAGTTAGTGGATTACAAACTGATTTTTGCTCAAGTGCAGCCATTAAACATCATAATCAGTTCATTTAATTCTTAAACAATAATTTGGATCCAAATATTCAATCCAACTACTGCTAAAGACTAGACATAGGAGCTAGAGAGAAGCCATAGTGGGAATCCTTGGTAAACTGGGATGTAAATATTGATATGTCTGATTTTTAAATATATTCTCACAAAATCTCATAGTCATTGGCCCTTTTATACCAGAAATACAGATGATTGAAAATAATTTATTTAGAAGTCTAGTTTTGAGTAATATAGTGCTATCGATTTTGCTTCATTGACTTAGAAGAAGCAATGATTCTCTTAGCATGTACTCAGTGTCCAGTACTTCATCCTGGGTCCTGGGAAGTTAGCATTCAGGAGACTGCATGGATAGATCCTCGGTGGTCCTGTAGGCACATGCATATAGGAATAGAAGGCTAAAATTAGCACTTTCCTGTTCTTTCTCTAACTAGTTGCGGGAATTGAGGGAAGTCATTGTCTCAGTTTTCTCATCAATTACATGGAGACATTTTTTCCTGAATTTGCATTAATCAGATGAACATCAATCAATAGTATGTGTGCATGCATGTGTGTGTATTTTGGGGGTGCAGTAGACCGGAAGTTAAAAGCCAGTAATAGGAATGGATCCCAGAGCAGGAGGCCTGAAGAGGATATAAAAGATAGTAAGCCTTAGACGATAGGCAGTAGGCAGGCAAAACTGAGAACCTAAGGAAGAAAGAGGAAGAGGTACTACATATGATACTACCTACTCCCATTCCCACTCCAGCCACCACACAGTCTTATTAAAGGTGGTGCTTTAGGTAGACTACTGGGCATTAAAATAGTAGTCAGGCAGTGACCATGTTTCCATCAATTTGCGACCAATTAGCATATAACAAAATAGGACTGGTTAATGATATATTTTACTTGCAGAATAGTAAGAAAGTTTTAAATAATGTACTACTTAAATTAAGCATGTGTGATTGATATAAAAATAACTTAAGGCTAATTAAGGTGAACTTCACTTAGATCACCAATTCCTTCTCACACAAGGAGTCTGAAAATTTTATAATTTTAAGGGGAATGCAAAATTTTCCCTCCCTTGGTCCTAGAGATAGGCTGAGTTATTCCAACCTTCACTGTGGCTCTTCTACTATTTTTTTATGATTAAGTAGGCATTATTCATATTGCTCTGGAGATGCTGAGGCCTACCTACAGAAGCCCACTGGAATTCCCTCAATATTTATTTTTCTCCAGAATGAAAGCTTCTTTTAACCATTCTCTTTTTTCCTTGCTTTTCTATATGGTTCTTCAGTGATGAAATATTTAATGAGGGTCTATGATATTCACACAGGGTAAGACTGCATTTTTAAAAGCAATCAAAATCGGATTTATGCCTTCAAGTTGGTCAATCAACTAGGGCAGACAGACCAATAAACAGGTTTTCAGACCATGTGACATATGAAAAGGGTGCTATAGTATAATTGGGATATGACACCATCTAAGGCTTGGGTGGACAGGGTCTGTGGTCTGTGATCCTTGATATGCCTAAAAGATGAGGAGAGGTTGTCCAGGTGAAGGGAGAAGGGTCATCAGACAGAGGGAGCAGGTCTTGTTAGGAGTACAGAACTGCAACTCTCTCTCTCTTTCTCTCTCTCTCCCCCACCACCACTTTTATGGAAACAACCAGTAACTGGCATACTTTCACACTTAGTGGTGTGGTAGAAAACTGTCCCTCTAGAAAAACAGTAATAACAATGACACCCAACCAGATGTGTGAGTTTTCCAATTTCTCTGATGGATATACTTCCACCATGGCTGATTTCAAGTTGCCAATGGTTTAATAACAGCTTACAAAATTCTTTAATATTTAACAACCAGTGCTGTGTGGCTTTTGGCGAAGCTCAGCCCATTACTGCACCCAAGACAACAACCTCCCACTCGGAGAAACAACCCTTCATCTCTAGCATGTCTTAGTGCCTTCTCTTCAAAAAGGTCTTCAGTGTTTTCTGAATACTATTCTTTCAGTCTTTCAGAGTTCTCAGTGGGCAGGTGATTGAGTAGTGTGGAGGCTGCTGGGAATGATGTGCAGAACCGATGACTGCAGAGCACACACAGCTGCAGCGTTGAGATGCACACAGCAAAATCCTCTCCCCTGATTTGACCAGAAGGCTAGAGATGTTCATTGGAGCAGCGAAGTTCGAGGGCACCAAGATGAATAGTAGAGGCAAGAGGGTAAAATGTGAAAGAGAGGAAAGTAGGTCCTGCCCTCTGCATATGATGCTCTCCAAAGTCTGGAGGAAACAGAAAGGGTAGGAGAGAGAAACAGCTGGAAAACCCTTCCCAGAGAAGATATCTGCTGAGGGATGTGCAGACAAAGTATGAGGCCAGCTTCCAAAGAATTATATGCAGGGGAGGCCAGATTACCAGTTTATTTAGTTAATCCCTAAGGTCATAATTACTATAAATTTTATTCCTGGGAACAAGTTATCTGAACTGAGATTTATACCTGCAAAAAAAAATCAATATTAAGTGGGAGGTTTCCAAGATAATTAGGGTCCAAAACTTGACTAAAAAAACTAAAAAAAAAAAATCAAAAAACTTAATGGTGAATCCATACATAAGCCTCAAAGCCTCACTTTCTCGGGAATGAAACGGCAACTGTAGAAAAGGTTTAGATCGGAGAGAACAAACAGTGCCAGGACAGCACTGGGGTTTGGGCTGGGAAGTGCGTGAAGTATAACTTGATCCCTGTCTCTCTTTCTTGCTTTCTCTCACCATCCAGTGACGCAGAAAAGCTCATTTAAGGTTTTATGGAAGCTATGAAAACAGAGACGTGATCGAAAAGGCCCAGTTAATGGAGCAGACAGTAACACGGAGTTCAGAATAAGGGGACGATGGATGATTGGGAATTCAGGGTTGTGCAGAATGGATAGCCTTGCCAAGTGTGAATAAGATCACATTAAAAAATAATAGGAGAAGAAAGACACCAAAGACTTGAAAATGGAACAAACTCCGAAGTACTTGGCATATTTTAAGGGCCAATTAATCATGAGCCTGGAGCAGAGTTTTGTGGCAGGAAGAGTTAGGGAAGAAAGACAGAAATAAGTGCTAGAGTTGTCTTGCAAATGGTCCTGACTCCCCTGACATTTTGTGACCCTGGGGGACATGTGGTGGTCAAAGTGGTTCACCCTGGCTGCAGCAGGTGGGAGAGATGTGTTAGGGGAAGGGAGGAAAAGGGCTGGAGGGCGGGGCGGGAAGAGAAGCTGGAGGAATAATGACAAAATTGGGGGCGAGGTAAGGAGCACTTGCAGCGATCTGGTATCAGGGTGAGTGCTGGGTCATGCTGGCAGAAGCAGAAATTACAGAAGGAAAAGAACACGTGAAGAACTCTCTGGATGTGGAGATGGGGAGGGCAGAGAAATGCTAAATCAGAAGTGACTCCAAAGAAGGCAAACGCTGGTAATGTGCAGTCCCTGACAGTGATAGAGGAAATGATGACAATTGACAGATGAGGGACTGGTGGGAGAAGCCAGGTTCAGCTCCAAACCTGTGATTGAAGGAGGGGAGAAGGTCTGATCAGTTAGCCCCTAAGGACTGAGCTGGTCCTCACTGGGGTCAAGAACCAGCTGGACGGTGATGCACCAGACGTGGATAAACTGCCCCAGGGGGAAATACAGAGACAAGAAGGGTGTGCTGTGTCTACTTCACATTGCAAGCGTTCAATAAATATTTGTAGATGGGCTACGTCCATGCAATTATTCCTAAATTCAAAGTGTTTCAATACATCAGGTTTGCAGAAGGCAGCACCGGTTGGGACTATCGGGTTTCCCCCTTTATACAGTTACAGGAATAAACAGCAAGTCACACCACTTGCCAGTCCTCAGACATGATTTTCAAATGATGTCGGTTACTTGTGGTGTGAAGTAACACTTTCCACTCAGGTGTTCTTCAGCCCAGAAGCCCACGGTTTATCCACTGGCACAGGCCTGACCCCTGCACTGTTCCACCGTCTCACACAGCAAGCTTGTTTTGACCTTCGTCATTCCTCTGAGACTTTTCAGTTCTATGCAAGGTCTTTTCCAAAAGATGTGAGGAAAAACAACTAGAAAGCCATTAAAAATATATCTGTTTAAAACTTGAAACCAAAATAGAATTTGACAATTGAACTTTATACAAAAAAATGAATCAACTTTATCTGGTGAAGTTATTAGCTGCAAAGGTTGATTCAACTAAAATCCTTTATCAAAATGTCAGTTGGTAGATTGTAATACTGAAAATACACTGGGTGCCGTGTGTGACCTTTGATGGAAAGGACTATAGCAGAGAGAAAGCCCTGAGAGCCTGAGGTTCGCCTTATCTGGCCAAGATTTTGACCTTTCCCAGATCTTATCTGAGGAGACTCCCCTCCCTGGAGAGAGCGTACCCCATGGGCAGAGCTAACCAGGGCCTGTGGTCTGAGGACAGTTTAGCCTGAAGACTACAGGGCCTGAGGACCCTGCAGGCTATGGGCGCCAAAGACCCAGGGAAGGGGGCTCGGAGAAAGGCATAGACTAAACCACTTGAGTCAAGTGATGCATAATACCCTCCCAAACAACTTTCTCCACTTAATTGTGTCCTTTCCAGATTTTTTTAAAAAGATTTTATTTATTTATTTTTAGAGAGAGAAGAAGGAGAAAGAGAGGGAGAGAAACATCAATGTGTGGTTGCCTCTCACATGGCCCTCACTGGGGACCTGGCCTGCAACCCAGGCATGTGCCCTGACTGGGAATCGAACCGGGCCGCTTGGTTCCTAGCCCGCGCTCAATCCACTGAGCTACACCAGCCAGGCAGTGTCCTTTCCAGATCTTATACGTGATAGTAAAATGGGCCTCCTAATACTGAACTGAATTAGATAGAACTTCCCACCCATTCATGAGCACTGTGCCTCCTTGTGGATGAGTTGGAGAGGAAGGGGCTTCCCCTTTAAGCATTTCAACTAGGAGGACTGCCTTAGGTTCATGTGCCTAATAAGCCCTCGTGGGCCACGAATATCCATTCCGATTACTTGAGGTCTAATGCCTCGGCCTCAGAGTTAAAAGTTAAGGGACAGTTTGCATCTTCACCATTGCTTATGACCACCCTCAAGACATACCCATTTGCCAATATCCAAGTGCCATTTTGGTTTTACTGATAATGGGTGACCTTTTCTCAGCCCAGCCCAGCTTGGCTCCACACCTTTCTTGCAACCTGACCCAACCCATGTAGCCAGACCTTAATTGATCTTAACTGTAATTAATAATTTATATGGCATGGGTATTCAAGCACACTGGGGCATGTTTGAAATGGGCTAAATGTCATACATGTTATACATACATGCTTTGTCTCTCTCCCTCTGTTTCCCTTTCTTTCTCCCCCTACTTCCAATATGAGCTGCATGCAGCCTTCGAAATAAAGTATCATGTAGCCTGTGCCATCAGGTCTCTTTACCAGACACTCTAAAACAAAATGGCCCAAAGATCGATGTGGCCTGGTCTCACCAAGAACCTCAGTGCCAAATACGGTTAACATTGCTCCCCCGTGGATACAAAGGGTTATGCAGGGATTACTCTGATTTCTGTAATGCCTGAGTGGGACATGACGTGCTATTACAGAGAGGGTAGTTTTATTCAAGTCCTACGATGTGAGGAACATAATCTACAATGAAGAATATACCTCCCAGTCTGCCAACAGCACTCCGACTGGTTGTCACCAACACCCCTACAAATCGAAATCCCCTTTCCCCAAAGAAGTTACAGTTCCCTCCCTTAGAACTAATGACTTCTGCCTCTGGGTATAATATAAGGTTATCCTTTTCTAGAAAGTGACATAAAACAGCTATCCAAAAACGTAGTCCCTCAGCATAGAGAAAAATGAGCATTCAAGACTGAGAGTCTCCAATTATACTGCAGTGTGCCATTGTCTCCCAAAGAAGAAAATAACTGAAATGGTTCCTTGCCCAAGTATTCTTAATGGATTTACCAAATCACCCATTCTAAATTAAATCCTATGGTAACAGCCAATGTTGTTTCATACTGAAGTGGAAGGGGTAATCAAAACAGCTATGAAATATCTGCTTAGAACAGTTTGTTTGTTTGGTGTTAAGTTGTATGAGTTCTTGATATCTTTTGGATATTAACCCCTTGTTGGGGCTGTTTGCAAATATCTTCTCCCATTAGGTTGGTGATTTGACTTAAAGGAATGGGCATAAAATGCAATATAGAGAATATGTATCTTAGTAATGCACACTTGAAACCACACAATCTTATTAACCAATGTCACCCCAATAAGTTTAATTTAAAATAAACATAAAAGAGAAAAGTTTAAGAAGATAAAATAAATTTTTAAAAAATCCCCAAATAATTGAAACATCAGGATACCTGGGCTAGAGAATGAAGCTTGTGTTTTAAGAGTCTCCAAGGATTGTAAAGAGTCTTTATTTATTTTAAATTATTCAGTTAGGGCCAGGTCTTTGCAGTTACTTCAATTGGAATGTCTTACTTAGTTTATTGCTTCTTTTCTTTTGGATTAGAGGCATTTAGCACAGACCATAGTTATTATTGGTTTTCTCTTTCATCTTACTTGATTGTAATATCAATTCTGACCAAACTGTTCTACTAAATTTGCTCATTGAGAATGTCATCAAGTACTAACTTTAGCAGCATCAAAGGACAACACATCCACATGAGAAGGGTATTTTCCAATTGCTTCAAAATCCAAATTAAGATGGAAAAAACCCTTTTATTTATTATGATTCCCAGCTGCTAGATTCTCCTGAAATGACGCCTGGGACCACTTGTGCAAACAGAATGCCAAATATCAGCCCCAAATGGCCAAAGGCCTCATCAAAGGAATATGTGACCATTAGAAGTGTCTTTAGTGGACGATGATAGTCAAAAGCATGGTTACTCTTTCCACACAAGTGATACTGAGAAGGAAGTTCAACCCCTTTCTCAATCTGATTAGAAGATTGCCTTTTGAGTTAATTTATGAGCATGTTTCATCTGTTTTCCCCCATGAAGTTCCTGAAAGCATCCAGAGCTAGTTTTCAGATACATATTCAAACAGGAAAACTGGTCTCCTGCTACTTCGTGTGTCCCTTTCTTCCTCCTCTCGCTCACTCCACTCTCTCTGACACACCTTCAGCCAAGGGTCCGGCTCAACTCCAGCGCCGGTCCTATGTATTAAAAATGTAGTCTTCACTGGATGGGACCTACTCAACTATAGTAAAATTCACTCAATATCGCCAGTTTCTACCACAACTTTTAGGAGTAATTCAAACAACAACATTCAATTTGGTAAGTTATAAGATGTCAGAGCTGAAACAGTCAAAGATCCAGAGAATCAAGAAATGGGAATTTGGGGGAGGGTAACAAGCCAGGAGGTGGCCGTTGGGGTGAAGCCAAGCCTGACCACAGGAGTGTGACATCTCTTAGAAGCACCAGCATTAGTTCCATCCACCAGCTTCCACATGTGAAACAACCAAAGGGACAGAGCAGGAAATGGATTCCATGTGATCTTATTCAGAATGGATTTGGGGTTTTGGCCTAATGTTTTCTTCACTCACAGATGGGTGTAGTTCTTGGCAGTCACATTTATGGCAGTAAGAGCAATACTGAATTCCTGCAAAATGTATCACTGCAATTCAAGAACAAAAAGGGAAAATACTGATGTGTGGGGTATTTAAATTTGAATTTGTAAGTTTAGGTTTCCTGGACCTAGGTCTATAATATTTTTATTTTCATCATGTAGGAAGACTACAGGTTTTGGGGAACCTAATCCTCACTACTGTCTCGGGAGAATAATATTTGTTTAGCTTAGAGGTAAGTTCCCAATTTGAGAAAGATGAGAATTGATCTTAACTGTAATTAATAATTTATATGGCATGGGTATTCAAGCACACTGGGGCATGTTTGAAATGGGCTAAATGTCATACATGTTATACATACACGCTTTGTCTCTCTCCCTCTGTTTCCCTTTCTTTCTCCCCCTACTTCCAATATGAGAAATTGTTTATGTTAGAGGTAGAGAACCTAATATAAATATGTAAGATTATATAAGAATGTCAGCATAAAATGAGTTATTGTATGATGACTGAAGGTATAATGATAGCCATCTGCAGCACGAGGAAACCGGAGCCAGTTTAAAGTAATTACCTGCAGAGAGCATGACTGGAGCAGTCGAGGTCAGGGGGTTTCCAGATGGTTGGCATATGCACACATACTCTTTAATTTAGATTCTGATACATTGTTTGGGTTTTATACATTAAATATATGTTTTTCTGATGTTAGGACATTTTTTATAAGGGTGGGATTTCGTATTATATTTTTGCAACTATCATTTTGAATGTCCCTGAGCCATGTGAAAGTCTTGATTGAGTAATGTTTTCTCTCTTAACGTAATTGTCTACCACTTTATGATGACTATAGGCAGAAGGTTGCCTGGGTTTTAATATTAATATTCAAATTGCATGACTTCTCAATTTCATGATCCCTCTTTCTGCATGTGTGGAGTACATGGGAAATAATCATTACCGGCCACATCTTTTTGTCTTTTTATAACATTAGTTTATCAAGATAAATTGTACTTTTTGGCAAACCACCTAATACTTGGTCTGAAAATTTTATTCAAAAATAGAATCTTCATATCCCACAGAATTCAGTGGACTCTCAGCCTTAGGCTTTTGCAGAAAAACTCAAGTGTTTTTGTGTCAAATACCGTGTGTCACCTGCTGGGGACAGACATGGTCTCTGCCCTCCCCCATCCTTCCACCACCTATCCGGCCCCTGTTCCCTGTGCAGCATGGTCTACCTACCCTGCTTTGTCTCCTTCAGTTAAGTATTTCCTGCTTAAGTATTTACAGACATAAGGAGAACTGTCTTCATTCTACCTGGTTGTCTGCCTTCTAAGACAGTTGCACTCTGTATGTTCTTCTCTTTGGGCTCCAGCACACAACAGAAAGGAGAATCTAGATGAGGAGAGGTACATGGGCTTTTAGTCTGCCCGCAAAATAACTATTTTGTAATAGGAAGTGGCTGATTTAAGCAAGGAAAGAGCAATTGATTTGGATTCCAAAGTCTGTTGGAAGCAGAAGTAAATCGAACAGAGACGAAGAAGTGATTACAGGTGAAGAAGTGATTACAGAGAAGAAGATGTGATTACAGGTGAGGACCCCACCTGAACCCACAGGCCTACTGCAGGCCATCAGCAATGGTGGTTGGGTCTGCTGTTCTAGAGCTCCTTCCCTGTCCCCGACACAGCCTCTCATTAACCAAGCCCTGTCTGTAGGGTATTCTTCTGAGTAGGATGGGCTCTGTCAGCCCCTGCAGGAACAGGCATCCTTTGCTTTCCCAACAGGAAGCCTGCCAAAGCCCAGTCACTGCCACAGCCCCTTTACATATAAGGAGCTTGTGTTCCCAGGGCTCATTCCCTAGAGAAGCCTTTCCCTCATGGTTCCACAGGAAACTATTTTCCAAGATGCTCCCCAAAGTCAGGAGTCTGGGACCCAAAGAATGTGGGCAACCATGAATGTCATGCACTGCCTCTTAGAATTTGAAAACCTATTAATTGATTCAATCTTCTGACTAATAGCATAACAAATAACTTGTTTGAATGCTTTCCTGAATGTGCTTAACTTTTTCAGGGGTGAGAATGCTTATTAATGCCCCAGGTCAAGTAGGATTTTGTAGAACTGATATGCTGGCCGGGGCAGCCCCTTTGAAGACACCGATAGAGTAAACACACAGCCAGACACAGACTAGATGAAGAGCCAGGCCATGCCCCTCTCCCCAACTTTGTATTAGAGATCCCGGTTGATTTCAATAACGGTCTATTTGTGCTGTTTGTTTTTTCTTTTTGCAAGTTTTAATTCCTGTGTTCATGTTTTAAATTCACCAATAAAAAGTGAGCCTGGGAAACCCTAAGTCTCCACCCTCAACCCCACTAATACAAACCCCAGGTCTCCTCTGTCTCTCTCTACAAGTGAACTTGCTGTTTAGCCCTATATGTACCATGTCACTTCCAAGACCTTTAAGTAAAAAACCTTTTCCCTGCAATGCTTCCTGATGGCTATGGTTGAGGGCATCTTGCAATCATGAAAAGCAGCACAGGGCCAGTCCAGGCACCGCATTGGTTAACGATAGGCGGGGAGCAGTGCACACAGCATTTACTGCGGAGATTTCACCAGCACTGTTTTCACCACTGAGAACCTTGGGAGAAAAGTCTCAGAGTTAAGTACCAGAACTAGACATGTTTCTACTAAATAATTATCTTTTATAATAATTATATTATCTTGAATAATTATCTTTTTTCTTATAGCCACTTTGCATTATAAAACTGATTTTATTTACCTCTGTGTTAAAGCTGCTTAGAAGTTCATAATACTATACTTAATCCAACTTCAATAAATTATTTGTGTATTAACTTTATATATGGCTTAATCCTGCTTTTACTTTTCCTATTTTGCATTTTTATTGAAAAAAACTTTTCCTTTAATCCACATCAAATTTCCTTAAGAACAAATTACTAATGTATTAAAACAGGAAGTGAGAGAGCAAGTAGAGACTTTTGAAAAGATAGTATGAAGGCTGTATCGTAACTCATAGACAGTTATACCTGGGGCAATTTCTTTCACCTCATTCTCCTTCTCCTCCACCCACACTCAACTAGGAAGGGCAATCCAGTCTCCTCCAAAGAGACTGAGATTTCACTTCACACTAGAGAGGGAACAAACTAGGGAACATTTCCCAGCACCATTTTGGTGGAGGCATAAATGTCACATGGTAGAATATTGGAGAAATTCAAAACTGTCACATCGGAATTGGCTCTGTGTCCTCTCACAACACCTGTACACAAACCTCTGAAAGTTGTTACCATATGAACTGAGTTTGCTGCGATCTTTTGGAAATGAAGTGTGTTAGAAGTTTGCTATGGAAGATCAAACTTTGTTTTTACTATAGGCCAGCTGCTCAATCATTCTGATAACATCGTAAAGTGGCACAACTCCTACAGAAGACAACTTGGAAATACATATATCAGAGTTATAAGTGTACATATCACTTGCTATCACAATCTGATATGCAAGAATATGTGACTGATATTCTTGCACACATAAAATAACATATTTCTCACTGAGCATAGTTTGTGATAGTAAAATATGGGAACCAACCTAAGTATTCTCAACAGGAACTGCCTAAGTAAACAGATCACATTCATAAAGTGCAGCTGTACAAAGAGAACTTGTATAGTATTTGCACTGCTACTTCACAAGTTTTGAACCATGTGGATGTATCATCTGTACAAAACCAAAATATAAGGTAGGGAAGCAGTGCCCTCCAAAAATAAAAAAGAAGGCCTACTTACATAACAAAAGCCCTGTCACAATGACATTTAAAATGCAAAGCATATTTCATTCCAAAATATTTGAACCAGAATGAAAAACACTTGTTAAAAACATTCTGGTTGAATTAGTCAAAATGAGATTTGGTGGTTTGCAATTCCAACAAGTCATTCCTATTTCATTTTCTTTCAACTGGATCACGAATAACTTTAGCACTTTTCCTCTACCTCAGTATCATATAAAATAAAATACCTTTACCAACTATTGATTTGGAGTAACTTAAAGCCAGAGGATAGTTTAAAATACAATATTTTTATCACTTAGAAGCTTAGAGTATTAAATTATGTGAATACAAAAATTTCTGGCATAAGTATTAAAATGGAAATTTTAAGTCTCAAGCATAATTTTGAGATATTTTCAAAGTTTGCAATGCCACTAGGAAGAATATCAAAAGAAGATTTGAAGGTACAGGTGTTACCAGGCATCCTTGATTAAACCTTCTGCGTCGACGTGATTTTTATCTTACAGTGACTATCAGGCCCGCATCCCTCATGACCAGGAATTCATCGCGCCATGAACCAGCCCACCTCATTCTCAGATCACTCCAGTAATTAGAAAGCCTTTCTTTTCATTGATCAATATGTAGTTCTCTATAATTTTTCTGACTTGGTCCTAATGTTAAAATCCACAAAAATAAATCTGAGTTTTCTAAACATTAGAGCCAATTGAACTGTACATGAGAGAGTTCATCTCAAGAATATATTATTTTTACCATGAATTAGGTCATATACTTACAATATTATTGGATTTTCTTGCTTTTTTGGTACTCTAGCAATGATTTTCTTGCACTGTATCTTCTGTTAACAAACTTGGTTACAGGAGACAATACAGGTAAAATCAGGTAGTCTACTTTATCCAATTTGAATCTACTTAGCCTACAGTTTGCTAAGTAATGATACTCTTAAATCTGGAAGAATTGTGTGCCTCCAGAAACTTGGGGAAGCGTAAGGTCTATCTTCACTCAAGTTTTTGTGTGTTTTTGGTGTGTTTGGAAGTGGTCACTTCAATAGTTAAAATGTTTTACTCAGAGAGTAAATCACTAGGAGAAATCTAGTGAGGCATTTGGGTGTGTGCTTTACTTCCTCCTAGAATCAAACCCATCATTCTCTGGCTTAATTTTGGTTATTAAACAGCCCACTCACAGGACAACACTGTGTGAGGCATTCAAGTGTCAACAGAGAATAGTCCTGGCAATCAAAGCAACTTTACCATAAGGGTAAAAGTAGCAATGTTTAATTGAATTAGCACCATGCAGACACTTTCCATCAATAATTAGTATGCTATTGTTCAATAAGATAGCTGGATTGTGATCAATATTACATCATAAAAAAGTAATTGTTTAGCATTTCACTAACATTTTTTTTAAATATGAAATGTATTACAATCTTTTATATCCCTAAAGAACAAAGTCAACATTTTGCCAAAAGAATGAAGTTGTACTTGGAAATGTTTAGTATTTTGTTCAGGACCACAGAAAAATTCACAACAAAACTGGGAGTACAGCTCTCATCTTCTGGAATGTAGTTCGGCATTCAGCAGACAATAGACTAGCACTTGAACAGCTTAGTTAGATTCCTGACTCCCTCAGCTACATCAGGCTTTAGAGGGGCTGAAAAATGCCTTATAGGAAGTGATGAAACCACTACAAAAGAAGGAGCCACCCCATGACTTTGACTAGCCAATGCTTCTATCATCACTTCACAAAATGAGAGTTTTCTTTCCCAGATAACACTCTTGAGAACACAGTCTAGGTCAGGTCAAGTATTCAGTCAACAAGGCTGGTGTGGTCTCTCTCCTCAAACCGTCTCATGCCACAATAGAACTGGAAGCAAAACATATGAAACATATAGCCATACAACGTGTCTAACTAAAACCAGGATTAATTTTTCAAAGTAAAAATAGAAAATTTTATCAAAACCAATAATAGCCTGGGGGAATTCAAACATGGGAAGATGATGAAAATGACGTGGAGTTGAGATATGAAGGATGAGTAGTAGTTTGAAATATGGAAGAGGAACAGCCCAGAAAGGGGGCAGGTCCAAAAAATAAAACTATTCCATCTTAACCTGAAAAAATAAACCATTCGATTTAATTCTATGTCTCTATTCTAATTCCAAATCATTGAGTATTCTTCTCATCCATAATAACAGCAATTCCTTGTTGATAATACCATCATAATAATTCATATAATAGTGATGCTTTCTTATTCATACATTATGTATGTGAAAATTTGGGTAAATTTACTCTGACTCACTTTCCCTATTTTTAGAAGAGAGCTAGTTTCCCCACAAGAAGTTCATATAATTGCTGTGAGGCACCTAAAAAAGTTCCCAGCACATGGAGGAAAAATAAAAAAACAGAAGTGCCCATTACTGCACCATCTTTGGGATCATTTTTGCAATCATCATTATGTATATCATCAATTTCTCTTCTGTTCACTATGGAGCCTTTAAAGCAAGAGTAAACATAATGGATGTTCAGTAATGGGGTCCCAATATATATTCATCATTGGATTGATTGTCAAGAACAGAGCCTGAAGAAAATCACCAGAATCTTCTGGCAGAAGAAGCACTCTCTGTTCCGTCTATTAAACTCTTCTGTCTTGGGCTGACCCTGTGCCTCCTTCAGTGTGGCACATGGACTCTGCAGCCCAATAAGAGCAATCACAGAATCTTCTGCATCAGACAAAGCTTTATCGGACTCCAAAGGCCTAAAACAAAACCTGAATTTAGATTTTTAGAGATATGTAACATTTCCATTATCGTGTTAAGCAATGTGAGATTAAATTAAAGCTATACCCAAACACTATCTATTTTGGGTACTATTGGCCCAGATTAGTATTCCAAAAGAGAATGGGAGAGAGTGAATGCACAGTAAGAGTGCAAAACAGTATTCCCTTGGAAATCTTCTGCACTTGTGCCAACGGTTTTTGTGGAAGGTCCAGAAGTAAATATTCTCTGAGGGTAGTCATTGAAGTTAGCTCTTCCATGTGTTCCATGTATTTTTTAAAATTTACCTGTAATTTACTGCAGGTGGAAAATTTCAAGTTCTTTGTGAGGGCTGGGCTAGGACATACTATTATGTCAATAAAGAAAATGAGGAACTGATATCTTCTGGCCATCATTCTGTGCTTACCCCTTGGACCTTCATACCATTATCCTGATTGGAATACTATTGAAGTACTAGTTAGGTATTTTGTCACACTGAGATTTTAGTTCTACCTCAAAACTCCTAGAAAACCCATGCCTCATGGAAATTCTTTCCTGCTGTTTTGGTTTAGACCATTAACTTCCCCTAGAGTTAGAAAATGAAATTTATTTTTTTCTTTATAAATGGACACAAGTGTTAAGAATCATATCTATTCAGAAAGTGGTCACCTGTCAATACAGTATATTGGAGAATGTTTAATCTTATAATATTTTATGTCTTTGCAGCATAGATAAAGTGCAAAAAGCAGAGAACACTTTTATGGTATTAGAGTCTTAAACAAAGAAACTCTGAAAATACTACTTAATGTCTGTTCCTAGTATATTGGTTGCCCTCAGGAATGTTTCTCATGATGGAGCTGTTCAATTTACCTTAAAATGATTGCATTTCTGGCTGGGAAATGTAAGGCCAGAGAAAGCTGTGCGTAGGTGGGGAGGGCTGGGTCAGAAACCAAGATTCTGAGTCACAGAAGCCATCGCCAGGATTTTGTTATACGGCCGGTACCCTGCAGAGGAGGCAGAGACTGAGTATTACTCCTCTAAACTCAAGACTTCCCGGAAGGGGACCTACTGTGTGCAGCAGCAATAAGGAAAGAGTGGAAAAGTTTTGGAAGAATTTCAAAGCTGACAAGTGAGGGCTGCCCATTTGGTGACAACTTTGGGAATCAGAGGAAAGTATTATTCCTTTGTTCTTTTTTAAACTTTACTGAATTTATTGGGGTGACACTGGTTAATAAAATTATATGGGTTTCAAGTATATAACTGTAACACATTATCTGTGTATTGTATTGTATGCTCACCATCCAAAGTCAAGTCTCCTTTTTTCACTGATTATTCCCCCTTTATCCTCTTTTACCTCCCCCACCTTCCTTACCCTCTGGGAATCACTGTACTGTTGTTTTTGTCTGTTTTTTCTTAATTCCCTTTACCTTTCCCCTCCAGTCCCCTCCCCTCTGACAGCTGTCAATCTATTCTCTATATCTTTTAGTCTGTGTGTATTTTGTTAGTTTATTTTGTTCATTAGATTCCGCATAAGTGAAATCATATGACATATGTTTTGCTCTGACTGGCTTATTTCACTTAGCATAATATTCTTGGACAACAGAAGCAGGACAGAGAAGAACATTCCATTTGTGTCTTAGGAACCAGTCACTTTGGTCTGCTTTAGGTGTCTGCCTTTATGCCAATTGCCCTCATTTATCACAATATAGAAACCGTTGTATGTTGGGAGATGTTTCCATTGCTAAAAGGTCTCATTGAGAGACTGTCACCTTACCGGAAGAATTTGGGTTCTATACCCGCATTGACAAAACACCACAGAGATCACGTTGATGCCCAAGGGATGTACTGCAGATAGAGTGATGCTGAAGAAGAAATTCCACAGGCCACTTCAGGCAGAGCCACCCAATTAACAAACTTTATTTGTGTTTCTATGGGAAAGCATTAGCTCACCCCAGTTGATCAAGCATGGTGGGAGTACCTCAACTTAACAAATTTTCAAGATGGGGGGAAAGCAGAGTGATAAATCAGTCATTTATAAAAGGGTGAGAGCTGGTGTTACTATAATTTTCTCAGAACAGTCTTTGTAATGGATACATTCATTCAGTACTTTAAAAACTGTAATTCATGGGTTGTTTGGTGAATAGAAAGAGTTACAAAGGAAGGAAGTGACTTTCTTATATGTCCATTAACTCAGGAAAACATACAGCATTGATCTGTCCAGACAACCAGTGCAAATTTTCTAGAGTCAAATCCTCATTTCTCTGGGATAGACTAGGCAAATCTGAGAGGAACTAAAATATATTCAATTGGCCACATAACAAATTAAAGAAAATATTGTAAGCTATTAAAAATTTTGGCAGACATACTCTAAGGTAATTCTCAAGGATTCAGGCCTTTGGATAATCACCTCCTCTGAAGTGTGACAGAAATTGTGACTTGTTTCTAACCAATAGAATGGGACAAATATGACTGCCACTCTTTTGATTAGGTTACATTATCTGGCAAAATGAAAAGTTTTTCCTCCCTTCATTAAATTACATTTTAAGGCAAAAGTGATAGGATTTTGCAGATAATGATGACCACATATTAGCTGACTTTTTGAATTAAGATCACAAATTAGCTAACTTTTTAAATTAAGCAAAAGGGACACTATTGGATTGGTCTTATTTAATCAGGTAAAAGTCTTTAAAAGAGAACTTAGACCGTATGAGGAACTAGAAGATTCCTTCCTGGCCTGGAAGAAGGAAACTGCCATGCCATGACTTCTAGTGGAGAGGGTCATGTGGCAGAGAACTGTGGGTGGCCTCTGGAGTGTGGGGAATGGCTCCACTCAACAGCCGGGAGGAGGCCAGGGCCTGTAGTCACAGAATCCAAGAAGATGAGTTCTGCCAACTAGAATGTGATGAACAAGGATTCTCTGCCAGTCAAGACTCTGATGAGAATGCAGCCCAGCAGACATTATAATTGCAGCCTGGAGAGACTGTGAACAGAGGATCCAGGTAAACCAGGGACAGAGAATCCAGGTAATTTTGTTAACTGGATACATGTCATTAGAAACTAACACAAGAATGTAATATAGTTTAAAAATCATCTTGTGCTCCCAGATTAGAAGATACCAAGTTTCATCAGCAAGCGTGAAAACTGCCTCTCAGGAAAATCTCTGTGATCTCTGGCTCAGCTTCTTCATCAAGTTTAGAAGGAACTAAAACCCTCTACTGGATTCAGTTCCACAGAAGAGTTTTCTACACCCATGAATCTCCCAAATCTAGGAGCTACCTTTGAATGTACCATTTATACTAAATTCAGGATCAATTTCAATGAAAATATATCATTTTCAGAATATTAACAAAAACAGTGTAAGTGTGCAGATACAAGCGAAGTGTTAATCACAACGTTGCTGCCTGCCAAGACTGCTCTACCGTCCATCTACAGCGTATCTCACGACCCATCCTTTCTCAGACTCCTCGTTGGCTTTTCTTTTTCCTCTTAGCTTTCTGTGCATCTGCAGCACTATCACCTAGTTGGTGTTTAAATGAGGCACAAATTCATTCTGAAATACTGGGATGAGCAAAATGCAATCATGACCATCTCAAAGCCGTGGAACAGCTCCCCGGAGGGGTGATGTACGTGTCGCCGCCCCAACGTGAACCCAGAAGTTGACAGGTCACAAATACCAGGCCCTTCTTCCTAGATTCCTGATAGGGACCTCGAAAGCAAGACAGGCCCAGAGGCAACACTGCTGAGATGCACACATTCTCTATCATCGGATCGTCCAGAAAGAATCACTATCTGGTACAATCTTCAAACACTAAATAGCCTTAGAAACATTCTCAGGGGTTTCTTGGGATGAATGTAAACTATAAATTCCCATGTAAATAATCCTCAGGAAAAAAAACATGCAATTGCAGCTAAAATGAATCTTGATGAATAGACACACTTGTAGTCTTGAATGGTCACACATTGGCCTATCCCATATACTCAACAAATAACATCCCTCTACTCACCTGCCTCTGCCATGAACAAAATTGAGAAAGTTTAAAATATCAAATTAGTGGTTAAAGCAGTGGAGGATGTAGCTTACGTGAGAACTCAGTGAATTCCAAAATTAACACATGGTCCCATCGGGTGTCAGCATCAGACTGGGGTGGCCTCAACTGCTGACACCCTATGGGGACACTTGACTGGGGTGCCCCCCTCCCAAGGCAGAGAAGGACAGTGCTGAGCACGCACAGTCACTCTCCCAAATTAAGTAATCACACACGTCACTCCTCGGCATGCAGGCAGGACGCCGAAGAGATGGCTACCGGCCCACAACATGTATCTCCTTCACAGGAAGAAAACCTTCCCCCAACAACCCACATCTGTTTAGATCATGTCACATAAACTTTGTCTTAACAAAAACTGAGCCTTAAACTTATTATTAGATGGAGAGACTCTGTATCTGTTTGGAGGGCTTTATAAAAGATGTAATCATATCCTTCATGTCATAAATCAAAGCTAAAGAAGACAGTGAGGGATGATATGAGATGATTGTAACAAGTAAATTATGTGTGGTGTAGAGTCAAAGGAAGGCATTGGAACTTCTTGGCTGAAAACCTGAAGTTAATCATCCAATGCAGAGAACAGAGCAGCGGTTACGTCTGTAGAGAGCCCAGGAAACTGTGAGAAGACTGCCAAATCACGTCTGGGAGAAAGACCAGCCTCATGCTGAGTAAACATTGGATGGGCATGTTGAGACCTCCATCCCTGTTGGATTGCCACAGAGGCACCAGGTCACCATGCTGTGAGCAATTTCCTCCTCTGGCTCTGGCCCCAGAAGCCTCCATGTCACAGAACACTGGGGCAGACATTTCTCCCAGAGAACAGCACAATCTGCCTCCATCCTTCCTCCCAGGGAATGTTCTAGAATTTCTGTATAGGAGAGGCTGAGGGCAGCAATTTAGAAATAGAGGCCGGGGTACTTATCTGAAAATATTCCCTGCTTTTTATTTTTCTCACATAGTTGGTAAAAAGTCCTCTGTGCTCCATTGATCCGCTCCTCCTCCCTCCAGCCTCTGGAAGTCACTGATGTGTTTACTGCTTGCATTTTCAGCAAGTTACATGCTTGAAATCATACAGTATGCAGCTTTTTCAGATTGGCATTTTCCTCCTAGTAATAAGCATTTTAAGTTTCCTCCATGTCTTTTCATCACTTGATAGCTCATTTGAATTTAGTACGGACTAACAGTCCATTGTCTGGACATACCACAGTTTATTTATCCATTCACCTACTGAAAGACATTTTGTGTGCTCCCAAGACTTAGCAATTATAAATAAAGCCACTACGCGCATCCAGGTGCAGGTTCTTGTGTGGACTGCTTTAATTTTAAATGTAAATGTATGTGATTATGCTTGAATTCTTCCTCTAGCTTTTCTGTAACTTGTAGATGTGGTACAAGAACCCAAAAGTAAATTCATGATTTGTATACAATTCCAAACATTGGTTTATGGCGATCGCTGTATCATGATAACATGGCAATTAACTTTTAAATTATCTCCCTCATTCATAGTAGGTTCATCCAAAGCTTTATATAAATATAGTATTCTTTTTCATCAAATGTGATGATCTTTAAATTTAATGTTTACTTTTTTCTGTTTAAAATTTTATTAAAGTATAATTGACATACAATGTTATGTTAATTTTATTTGCTCAACATAGTTATTTGACATTTGCATATCTTATGGTGTGATCACAACAATTAATCTAGTAATCATCTGTCATTGTTCAAATCTATTACAATATTATTGACTATATACCTGTGCTGTGCACTATATCTCTGTGGCTTATTTATTTTATTATTATTACTTTTAATTACTTTATTGTTGTTCAATTACAGTTGTCTGCATTTTCTCCCCTCCCCTCCTCCCCACCCCATCCAAACCCCTCTCTCTCACCCTTCTCCCCACAGTCCCCTTCCCCCTCCCCTCTGGCTACTGTTAGATTGTTCTTAATTTCAATGTCTCTGGTTATATTTTGTTTGCTTTTTTTTTCTTTTTTAATTACTTCATTGTCAATTACAGTTGTCTGAATTTTCTCCCCTCCCCTCCCCCGACCCCACCCAAACCCACCTCCCTCCCTTGCTTCCACCCTCCCCTTGGTTTTGTCCATGTGACCTTTATAGTAGTTCCTGAAAACCCTTCTCCCCACAGTTCTCTCCCCTCTGGCTATTGTTAGATTGTTCTTGATTTCAGTGTCTCTGGTAATATTTTGCTTGCTTTTTTCTTTTGTTGATTATGTTCCAGTTAAAGGTGAGACCATATGGTATCTGTCCCTCTTGGCCTGGCTTATCTCACTTAGCATAATGCTCTCCAGTTCCATCCATGCTGTTGCAAAGGGTATAAGCTCCTTCTTTCTCTCTGCTGTGTAGAAACTGTCCTTTTTAGAACTTCCTACCTCAACTCAATTTCAAATAATATGCCTTAAATATTACCTTTTCTATCCAGTTGTAGAAAACATTTTAACTTTGATTCCAAGGGCATGTATACTATTAACTGCCCAGGAAAATATTAGATGGACAAGATAGATAGTTACAGAACATTACAAGAATAATTTTAGTCTGGTAAGGAAGTAGTAGTCTCTTGGTTTGACTCAGGGTTTAAGAATCTTAGCTAAGACCCTAGAGTGAATAAGGAACCTGCTGGGAGCAGACCCTGTGAAACTTTGCTCCCTTAACTGCAGTTATTAAAATGTGCCTCCTGGTGGTGGATTATTGATGTTTGAACACTCCCCCCATATACACATCACACATAAATGTAGGTCAGTCAATAAGAAGAGCCTCACCTTTCATACAATTAAGCTTGATAGTCTGAAGTCTGTTGGAATATCAGAATCTTTAAGGGCATATAATTTCACTGTTGGTTTGAAGCAGTTAAGAGAAATAAGAAGAGTCATAAATTTAAAATATAAAAATATAAAGTGACTAACAATGGACTCAGTGACCTTATTATGGTGGAGTGAGTTGATTTAAAGTAATTTCTTCATGGCCTATTTTCTGTTTTGGTGGGGAAATGACATCTGTAGATTTACATATTTTTCCAAGATCTTATGATGAAAATGTTTAAACACGTGGAAAATTAAAGATGTTTTCAATGAATACTCAAATATTCACCACCTAGATTTTGTTATTACCATGGCTATATACACCTATCTATCGATATATTCATTTAATCTATTTTTGAAGCACTTCAAAGTAAAGTGAAGACATCAGTACACAACGTGTAGATGATTAAATTTGTATACCATTAACTGGATTTCAATATTTGTTTACAGATATGTAAGATTTATATACAATGAAACACACAAATAAATGTTTAGGTTTCCATTTGATGAGTTTTTCTAAATGTATGCACTATAATCCAAACCCCTATCAAAATATAGAACATTAATCTTAACACAGTAAGTCTCCCTATGCCCTTATCCAGGCAATATTCACTTCTGCTTCATCCAAATGGGCAATGATTGTTCAGATTTATTTTCCAGGATCAGTTTTGCTTATGTAGAATTTCATGAAAATGGAATGAGACCATATATTCTATCATGTGTAAGGCTCCTTCCTCAGCATATTTTAGTGATGCATCCATGTTCTTGCATGCATCGCACATTTCTTTCTATTTATTATATGATAACATTCCATTGCAGGATAATATCAAAGTTCATTTATCCATTCACCTATTGATGGATACTAGGGATATATTTTTTCCATTTTTTGACTATAATTAATAAAGCTGCTATGGGTATTCTCTTTTCCTGGAATATTTTTTGTCTGGAGCTTCACTGGTTTGCATTTCTGCTTTTGGTTAGTTTTTTGTGGTATATCTTTTTTTTTTTCTTTTATTGATTCTAGAGACAAGGGAAGACAGGGAGATGGAATGGGAGAGGCAATTTGACAGGAGAGAGAAACATCGATCATTTGCTTCCTGCACATGCCCTGACCAGAGACCGAACCTGCAGCCTAGGCATGTGCCCTGACGAGGAATTGAAGCTGTGACCTTCAGGTTTGCAGGACAACGCCTGGCCAACTGAGCCACACTGGCCAGACCCTATCTTTTTTAATCCTCTTTTCTTTTTCTTACACGTATAATGGTGTTTGAAATGAGTTTTGTATAGAAAGCATACAATTGTTTCGTTCATTTGCTTAATTCATTCTTACAACTTCTGTGTGTCTGGACAGTTTATTCTTAATGTAATTATTAGCATGTTAGCACTTAGATTTGCTATTTTATTACTTGTTAGATCTTTGACTTTTAATTAGATTTTTATGGTATATATATAGAACTTATACTAATAGAGTTAAAGTGTGTGAAAATATTGTATGGATATTATAATATACTCTAGATCTTAAAATATGTCCTTTAGAAATGTAACAAAAGCTTACAGCAATGAATACAGTTTGAGTAAAATATTAGAGAACTTGGCAGACTGCTCATGAAGGCATGTTTGTGAGATGCACCCATATTGTTGTATGCAGCAGGAATTCAGTCATATTCATTGATGAGATCTATGTTGTATAAAAGATTCAAAATTTATATATGCATTCAAATATTGATGGGCATTTTAGATATTTCTAATTTGAGAGAGATAGCTATCCTCCAAAATTATTGTTCCCTTAAGGTTCCCGATGAATTTGGGCCAGAGGCCACTCTCAGCTCCTTGTCAGGCTGTCCTCTCCATTCGCATGAGCAGCAAGAGGAGCCAGGCAGCAATGGTCCGCAAAACAGAGTGACATCCAGGACTTTTGCAGCGCTCTGTGTAGGTCCAGGCCATGCTCAAGGGGAGTGGATTACCTGGTGTATGGCCACGAGGATTTGGGGATTATCGGAAGCCATGCCAAATGGTACTCACCACGTTACCCATAGACTGTAAGTTACAGAATGTAAGAAACCATTCGTTATGAGATGTGCTGTTATTTTATGTAGTAAGAAGGTTAAATATTAAGACACAATCTAATGAACAAACTGAACAAACATACAAAATAGAGACAGACTCATAGAGAAGAGGCTGACAGCTCTGGGTGGGGGTGGTTAGGGGATGGAGAGATTGAGCAAAAAGAAAAAAGGACTCATGGACATGGACGACAGCGTGGTGATTGTGGAGTGGGGAGGGAGGTGGGTGGTGGCAGAAGAGGGTATAAAGGGGATAAATGGTAATGGAAAAGGTACGAAAAAGAGAGACAATCGATTGTAATACCTCCTTAATTTGAAAAGTTAAAGTGTGAAGGAAGTATGCGTGTTAGTAAAATGTGGTACTTGAGTTTTTTATAGCACCAATGATCGCTCTTTAATCATGCAAGACAAGGTGTCAATACGAGTACTGATGATATGGTTATAAGTTCAAAAAGGTCTTATTAAGACACCACCCCAGGCAAGTGGACATCAGAATTTATATTAATGTTTAAAATACCACTACACAGGAATCTAAGCTAGATTAACATTTTCCTGGTCAATCACAGAATTGGCCAAACAAAACATCCAAAGATCTTTAATTTCTTGTGATAACAACCTTGATACTAGCATCTGGAATATAATCCTTCAGGTAAAGGACATAGAGATCGGTGTGTCTGCGTGTGTGTCTGTGTGTGTGTGCATATGTGTGGGATGCCATCTTTGAACAATGATGCATAAAATTATTGTAATAATTTGAAAACAAAAAATAAGTAATATTCAGAGAATAATATAGTGCATGTAGATGTGAAAACATATGTAAACTAGGCACTCACCAGGGACCTTTATTATTATTATGTTATTTTTTCAATAAGGAATTAAGATATGATTTTTATCTATATTTTACTGTTCTGAAAGTGGTAATTCAAATATGAGAAATGTGTATATAAGAGTGAGGAACAGCTTAAATAAATTGTGCTATATCTTTATAAAGGAATATTGTACAGTTATTTAAATTACTGTTGCAAAATAACGTATGATAGTGTAGAAAAAATGTTCATCCTGTTATATTGAGAGGAAAAAATGTGGCAAAATAGTTTGTACTTAATGTTTACATTTGAAATATGAGGTGTTTACATACACATTAAGTAATGAAAATATTTATGAACTATTAATACTGATATTTCTGATTTGGGGAATTATGATTAATTATTCTTAATATTTTGTATATAGAAAAATACATTTATGTTTATCACTTTAAAAATGAATTAGCTAGATAAAGACATAGGCCATAAGATTAACAGGAGAAAAGTAAATCAATGTTAATCATTTGCCATTTTAATTCTTTTAAAGATTTTATTTATTTATTTTTTAGAGAGAGGAAAAGGGAGGGAGAAAGAGAGGGAGAGAAACATCAATGTGTGGTTGCCTCTCACATGGCCCCCCCTGGGGACCTGGCTGCAGCCCAGGCATGGGCCTTGATTGGGAATCGAACTGCTGAACCTTTGGTTCGCAGCCTGTGCTCAATCCACTGAGTCACACCAGCAAGGACATTTTAATTTTTAAAAAGATTATTTGAAATTATGATGTGATATAAAAATTGTTGTAAATAAACCTTATATAATTTTATCCCTAAAATCTAGATATTTCCTTATTAACTGTGAAATCCTATTATAAACTATGTGTTTCCAGTACAGTTCACAATTTATTAAATATTTAGAGGTATGCATTTTATCATGTCCAGAAATTCGATTGGCTTAGAATTGGATACATGAGTAGGCAAATCATAGAAAACTTTCATGTCTAATTAATATATTTGAAGATCTCCATCTTTTTTTTATTTTCTTTTTTTTTAAAGATTTTATTTATTATTTTCAGAGAGAGGAGAAGGGAGGGAGAAAGAACAGTGTATGGTTGCCTCTCACATGGCCCTCATTGGGGACCTGGCCTGCAACCCAGGCATGTGCCCTGACTGGGAATCGAACTGGGACCCTCTGGTTCCCAGCCCGCGCTCAATCCGCTGAGCTACACCAGTCGGGCATGAAGATCCCCACCTTTAATAATCATGAAAGACATAAATTCAATGAGACCAGATTTCTCACCCATCATTTAGGCAAAATGTAAAGGTCTGACAATATCAAACAATGCTGAGGACATAGTAAAATGCGCGTGAGAGTGAAACTGGTGCCAGCACGGGGCAAACAAGTCACGGTGTCCAGCAAGGTTTGTGCACGTTTCCTACGCCCCGCCATTCTCCACACCACAGAAAATCTGCGCATGCACACAGGGACACCTGCACAGAGACACTCGTTGCATCATTGTTTATAAAACACAGAAGAGAAACAACCTATGGGTCTATTAATGTATTTTTAAATTAAGATATATTTATACAAGGCAATGTTATACTGTGGTATTTTAAAATAAATTAGCCAGTTCTAATGGTATCACTAAATTTGACCTCCAAACTATTATTAGAAATAAAACAGAAACATCTATTTTCAGTTAAAGACCACTGGATGAACAGAGAAAATGGGAGAAATTTGTAAGTAAAACACTTCTTAAAAGTTGTTCAGACTGGAAAGGCGTGTTTCCAAATTTAAGTGAACCGCTGATTGCTCCGTACTACAGATGAAGACAGTGCCATAGCAAGACAAGACGCTGTGACTTTTCAGAACAATGAGCATAAAAGAGAGAAGATTCAGCAAGAAGACAGTCTTCTTTTTTAAAACTTATTAATTCTCACCTTTAACTGGAACATAAGCAACAAAAGAAAAAAGCAAGCAAAATATAACCAGAGACATTGAAATTAAGAACAATCTAGCAGTAGCTAGAGGGGAGGGGGGAGGGGACAGTGGGGAGAAGGGTTTTCAGGAACTCCTACAAAGGACACATAGACAAAACCAAGGAGGAGGGTGGAAGCAAGGGAGGGAGGTGGGTTTGGAATGGGGTGGGGGGAGGGGAGGGGAGACAATGCAGACAACTGTAATTGAAGAACAATAAAGTAATTACAAAAATAAAAAAACAAAAAAAATTTTAAAAACTTACTTATTTTTACTGTTTATTTTATTCCAGCTGTTCCTGCTTTTTCTCCCTTTCCCCACCACCATCCAGCCCCACCCGCTCCCCTCCCTAAGTCAATCCCCATATTGTTGTATGTGTCCATGGGTTGTGCATAAATGTTCTTTGGTTAGTCCTTTCACTATCTTTTATCTGCCCCCCATCCCAGCCCCCACACCTTGTTTCCGGCAGCTGTCAGTCTGTTTCATGTATCTAAGTTTCTATTACTATTTTGTTAGTTTATTGTGTTCATTAGATTCCATGTGAAAGTAAGATCATGTGGTATTTGTCTTTCACTGACTGGCTTTAAAAATATTTAAGAATAATGCTAAGAATATAGAAAAATGCATTTGATATTTTGAGAAACATTTATTTCTATCAGAATTCTACAGCAAGTCAGACTATAAATGAAGTGCAAGTGGAGAATGAAGACATTTCAGACAGGTAAGTTCTGAAATGGTGCAGTGTACAGGGTGCAGTATAAGCATAATTCTAAGTGATTCGGAAATAAACACCAAAATAATCAGCTGGAAGAATAGAATGTATTTGCCTTTTGGGGAGTATAGAATGAGGTGTGCATTTTGGTGGGGAGCTCCTAGTGTTTGCAAAAAAACTTTTAAAGAATTTTCAAGTTCTTTAAATGATGTACAGTATAACTATTTTGAATACTAAATGTAAATTTAAATGTGAAAGATAAATTTGGACAAAATTTGAAATAAATTTTAATATTAAGGTACATTTAAAATAAATATAAGTAAAATTAAAAACAAATGTCAAGGCTTTATGCATAAATTTTATTAGTAATAATAAATTATAAAAATAACACAGCCTGCAAGTGCACACTCACACAAGCCACACATAGGTGTGACTAGTGGTATAATGTGACACAAAGGCATAAGCCCAGGCAGGAGAGGGGCACAGGGCTCCATGGGAGTGGTGGGCTGTGGGAGGGAAGGGGAGCACTGGGGTAAGGGAGGACTTTTCTAACCCATGGCTTGGTCAGCGAGTGAATAAGTCACAAAGGTATGGAAGCAGTCTCTGGGCAACCAAGTGGCTCGTGACTGCCCATTCAGATACAGTGGTTGAAGAGGGTCCACTGCTGCCTCTGGAACAGAGATGTCCTTATTGCCTAAACCTGGTATTTAAGGATATCTTTCCCTCGAAGACACACCATCTCTAGAATGTGCTTTGAGTTCTGTCCAGAAGTTCAGTAGTCACTGGGCAAATTTACAGTGTCCCTCTTTAGCCAGAATGGCCTGAGCTAGACCTTTAGCCCTCATCCTAATGGACTGCCAGGGTATAACCGTGACCCAAGTGGATGTTGGTTTTCTATCTAGTACTGCTACTCTGAAATACAGGCACCTTTCCAGACGCTCCTTTGTCCTTAATCAGAAGCTTCACCCAATTCTATTGTGAACGGCATGTAAAATATGTCCAAAATGGTTAATGCCTGTGCAAAATAGAAGTATGGCATGCGTAGCCAAAATATCAAAATGGCACCAGTCTTGTATCCTTTTTCTGAATGGTTAATTGTCACGGTCTTCCAAAAGGACAATCCTTTCCCAGGACTTCTCCAGAATGTCACCTAGCCCCTTGTATCTGCATTGCAGGGATAAGAATATCTACTTTTACAGAATGAAATTGTTGGAGTTGTTCACGTTAGTATTTCTGTAAGAATTGCTCTGTCCACAAGCCAAGCCTCAAAGCACTCGTTTGCACGTGCGCATCCTCGATGACTTATTGTAGATGCCCACACGGGTGACTGTGGCTGTGCCATCTACCTACCAAATGACAATGATAAAATCTGCCTTTTAGGAAAAAATAAGACAAGTTTAGACTAGGTGTCTTTTAACATCCATCAGCAGATGGGGTTTTGTGAGAGAAAATTTACCCTAAACCTCTGTAACAAACAGTCGGATTCAATTTTGGATGTTTGCTGACAGCTTTCAAGCCCCACCCCTCCCTCTTCACCTCTTGCCCCGGCTTCATGGTCATGTTCATCCCCTGCTTCAGAGCACCAGGTGCATTGTCTGAACGGAGAGAAAGTCAATTGCAGCCTATTGTGATATTGGGATGCCCACAGAGCCAGACTAAATAAAACACTATAATCAAACTTTGAAGTGCCATCCTAGTAGCTGCAGCAGCAGAAAAGGGCCTGGAAAAAAAAGTTAATGTTAAAAAAGACAGAGGATAAACCTGTCACTCTTAACACCTACCAGAGTCCTATCTCAGAGGAAGCTGGAGCCCAAGACTGAGCTTAAATGTGATGTTTGTACTTCAGAGTGCTGATCGAAGATTCCAGGGTTTTCTGACCGTCTCTGACAACTGCAGAAACAGGGTAAGAAGACAGGTAATGTTTTCTTCTTTCCTAACATTAACGGTTAAAACATAATTCAGTGCCACAGACATTCAGTAGATACCTTCCACTACAAAATTCATCATATCCAGTTATGAAGAAAATGACACCTGTATACTTTTATACTTAAATTTATTATTGCCCAGAATTCCATCCTTCTGTTTTAAAAATAGAACTTTTTTCATTTAAAATTTCATAATTTGAGAATGATGTTAATAAAGACTTATCTATTTTCTGAGTTGTATTTAGATCATATTTTCTTTTCATGTGAGTTTTTAAAAAAAGCCTTTGAAAATTTATCTATGGGGAAATATTTTTCTTGAGTCAATAATTTTTCCATCTAAGTGAAAACTGAGTTTTTATATTGAATATTGTTTCCTTAGATTGAGAAAGAAAGATGTGAGTCGGTCATCGCTGCTTTTTGTCATATAGCGTCAACATATGAGCCATTTAGGAGACAGAAGACAAAAATCAACAGAAAAAAAAGGAAGGAAATCCAAGGGAAAGTAGGATCTGCTTACATTTCCTGGAAGTACTGATAATGTTCTCCACTAGCTAGTCCACAGATGTACCACCAGAGAGTCATCTCTCCTTGTGACTCACCAATCGGCACAAGACAGAGAATACAGTAGAATCTCCATAACATTTAATGAACTTTTGAATAACTAAATAGGTAGAAAAATGAATACACACTAAAGATAATTCTTAGATATCAAATGAATAACTTCCAGTTAGTTCTTAGAAAAGACCCTTCTTTTTTTTAAATAATTACTTTATTGTTGTTCAATTACAGTTATTTGCATCCTCTCCATTCCCCTCCTCCCTCCCCCTCCAACCCCACCCCCCTCCCCAGCCTCCCTCCTCCCACTTGGTTCTGTCCACGTGCCCTCCATAGTGATTCCTGAAAGCGCTTCTCCCCTTTGTCCCCTCCCCCCTCCCTCCTGGCTCTTGTTAGACTGTTCTTAATTTCAATGTCTCTGGTTATGTTCTGCTTGCCTTCTGCTTTTGTTGATTATGATCCAGTCAAAGGTGAGATCATATGGTATATGTCCCTCACCACCTGGCTTACTTCACTTAGCATAATGCTCTCCAGTTCCATCCATGCTGTTGCAAAGGGTAAAAGCTCCTTCTTCCTTTCTGCTGCATAGAATTCCATTGTGTAAATGTACCATAGTTTCTTGATCTGTTTATTTGTAGATGGGCACCTAGGTTGTTTCCAGCACTTAGCTATTGTGAATTGTGCTGCTATGAACATAGGAGTGCAAAGGTTCTTTTGAATTGGTTTTTCAGGATTCTTAGGGTATAATCCCAGTAGTGGAATTGCTGGGTCGAAAGGCAGTTCCATTTTCATTTTTCTGAGGAAGTTCCATACTGTTTTCCACAATGGC